>CM076581.1:1532763931-1532814509 GCA_034641835.2 Pinus albicaulis
GACAGGTTGCATATGAGTTGGAGCTGCCCCAAGGCAGCCGGATTCATAACATCTTCCATGTGACCATGCCCGAAGAAGGCACTCTGGCCGCATGTGACAAACACTGGGAGCTACCACCGGACAGATGATGAGGGCACCTTGGTATTACACCAGAGGCCATTATTGCTAATTGGAGAGACAAATATGAGCAGAAGATCGTGAGTTCTGTGAGATGGAAGAATCGCTTATGACAAGAAGACTGGGAAAGATGAGAAGATATTGACAAAGATCCTCACTCTCCGCTTGCTTGGAGGACAAGCAACGTTTTTGTCGGGGAGATCAGACATTCCTACTCAGCCCCGCGCATTGGAATACTAGTATTTTTAGTGGTTTTAAGGCTTTAGATAGAGATAGTTGTAATGTAAAGTGAGAAATAAGAGGGTCACCACTTTGTCAAATTTTTAATTTTTATAATAAGTGTTCTTTCCTAGTAGAGATTAATCGCTAGAATTTAGAGGTTCTTGGGGGTCCACGTGGATATGATGGGGGAGGCAACAGGCTAACCCAAGGTAAACTGCGCAGATCCAGGATGAGTTAAGTTTTGGAGGGAGTTTGATGTTATAAAAGGAGAGGCTCTCACCTCATTTGATATTCATGATTTGATATTCTTATTGATAGCTGGACTTTGTCTACTTCAGCACGCCGGTTGTTTAGTCGGTCTGCAGCACTGTTTAGTGCACGAGTGTCTCCGGTCGGAGATCTCACCCTTAGCCTCGGGGGACTTCGAGTGCCTGCCCTGGTAAGGTTTTTCTGGTTTCACCCTTAGCTTCGGGGGACTTCGAGTGCCCGCCCTAGTAAGGTTTGTCCTGAGTATACTTTTCAGTTCCAGTAGCAGCAGCAGCAGTTTCTGAAGCATATCTGAGGAGGAGAAAGCCCTCTTGGGGCTGCGCAGAGCAAGAGAAGGAAGGACGCTGATTCTTGAAGGAGAAGGACGCTGTCTCATCTGGAGAGAGGACGCTGATCCTTTTAGGAGAGGAAGGACGCTGTCCAAGGAGGACGCAGTTCTGGTTTGGCAGAGAAAACGCTGTTTAGGGAGGCAGAAGGACGCTGTCTAGCCCTAGAGTGAGGACGCTGTCCATTTCTGAAGGTAAGGGATGCAGATCTGAAGGCTTATTGTTAGATCCAGCTTTGGGAAGGATAGATCTTGCAGATCTAGTCTTGTATGTTGCAGATCTAGTCTTGTATGTTGCAGATCTAGTCTTGTATGTTGCAGATCTGGAGGTTTAGCACTAGATCCAGCTTGAGGAGTGACAGATCTGAGGAGATATTGATAGATCTAGTCCAGATCTGAAGGGATAACACCAGATCTAGCCCTAGAGGCTGTAGATCTGAGGAGATAGTTCCAGATCTAGCATAGATCTGAGGGTTTGGCAGCAGATCTGGTATTGGAGGACGCAGATCAGGAAGGGAAGGACGCAGATTTGATTGGAGGTTTCGGATCCATCAGGTGGGACGCAGATCTGAGGAGCAGGCTATTGTGAGAGGAGCTCAATAGCGTTTTCCAGTATTCTGTAGCTGGTTCATCTGTCTGGAGGGTTGAGGGGCTTGTGCTTCACCTGTTTCTGCGCTGTCACTAGCAGAGACAGCGTTTTCCATTTGTGAGGGTTTGCAGCTTGAGATCAGCCCCAGTACCAGCGCAGTTCATCTTCAGTCTTCACAGCAGCTAGGACGCTGTCCTTGTTGCAGCCATTTTTCTTGTATGAGAGGCTCATCACTTGCCTAGGGCAAGGATAGGGGCACTGATTCTGATTTACTCCTCTCTATGTACTTTCTGATTAATAAAATGGCTCAGTTTCTGGTATTACATGTGTCATGATTCAATGATCTGGTTCAGTATTGTATTTTCTATATCTGTCTGGCATATTTCTGTTCATTACTGGTTATTTCCCCTCTGGGGATATTACACCCTGACAAGAACCCTCTCCAATGAAAAACTACTGCTAGTGACAAGAGGAATTGAGCACCAAATACCCAAACCTCCGTGACAGATAGATCATGAAGGCTAGAAAAACGCCGTTGAGCCCTCTCACCCAAGCCTCGCTTCATCGATCACCTACCAAGTGGATTCGTTTCTCAATGCTCGCATTCGGCGGATTCAGAGCTCTCCAAACCAGATATCCATATTCTACCCTTCCCTGACCAAGGCCCTCCAATATCGTATCCGTTACCAAACCTTCGGGGATCTATGTCGGATCTCGACAATATCTTCGTATCTACAACAATGATCTTTGTTATCCTCTGCATTCGACTAGATCTGCCAATATCTCCTCAGATCTGCAACTCCCCAAGCTGGATCTAGGGCTAAACCTCCAGATCTGCAACATACAAGACTAGATCTGCAAGTATCTGCTCAGATCTACCCTCTTCAAGGTTGGATCTAACAATGGGCCTTCCGATCTGCAACCCTTTCCTTCAGAAATAGACAGCGTCCTCACTCCCAGGCTAGACAGCGTTCTTCTCTTCCTGAACAGCGTTCTCCCTTGCCGGATCTGGACTGCGTCCTTCCTGGGACAGCGTCCTCACCCTCCTGAATAGAACAGCGTCCTCTCCCCTGATGAGACAGCGTCCTCTCCTCACTGAACTGCGCAGCCACAAGAGGGCTTTCTCCTCCTCAGATTTGCTTCAGAAACTGCTGCTGCTCTGCTACTGGAACTGAAAAGTGTACTCAGAACAAACCTTACTAGGGCGGGCACTCAAGTCCTCCGGTTGGCAAAAAAACCGTGTGGGGTCAACCCATTGTGGCAGGCACTCGAAGTCCCCCGAGGCTAAGGGTGAGATCTCCGACCGGAGACACTCGTGCACTAAGCAGTGCTGCAGACCGACTAAACAACCGGCGTGCTGAAGCAGACAAAGTCTAGCTATCAAGAAGAATATCAAATCATGGATGATCCAAATGAGGTGAGAACCTCTCCTTTTATAATGCCAAACTCCCTCCAAAACTTAACTCTCCTTTGACCTGCGCAGTTTACTTTGGGTCAGCCTGATGCCTCCCCCATCATACTCATGTGGGCCCCCTGCGTCTCTCTGGTTAACGTCAATTCATTTAAAAGAACATTTTATTATAAAGTGAGGTGACTAAAGTGAGGTGACCCCTCTTATTTCTCACTTTATTTATTATGTCTAGCTAAAGCGGCAAAATAAAGCAAAAATGAAATATTCCAATTAGCAAGGCTAATTGGGAATATTACAGAATATTTTATGGGAGAGTTGTTGGAAGTGAACACTATTAAAGGATATCATTCTTGTTTGTTAAAGGCATGGTTGGAAGATAAGGAATCCCCCTTTAACTCACAGTTGAATACCGTTAAGAGGATTGGAAGAAGAGCGAGTTTGAGTGGACGTTTTTAATCTTTTTCTACTTTTCATGGATTGATTTGATGGAAATTCTTACAAATTGCTGTTGTAATCTTTGAATAACGGAAAATTTGCTCCAACAAGAAGATATTAGGATTGAGGCTTCACCCTCCATATCCCGTGCTGTAATCATTCTTCTTTCAACTGATAATGCTGCTGCCATTTCTGGAAATCGAGAGGCTGTTGCTGCCCCTTTTCTTGTTCATGGTTGTATATTGTACAGTATACTTGGCTGTTTTGTAATTGTTGTGAGGTATGTTTGTGGAAGGGCCCTCCTTTAATTTTCTGCATATTGAAAAAACCTATGTGGTCAGTTAGAGAATCTTGTTAATAGCCTAACCAGGTCTCTCATCACATTCAAACCCTCTTGTTCATTTGTCTTGACTGCATAGCCCAATTGGATAGGCACTGGTCTTGCTAAATTCCACCATCCATCTTGTTCTCAGGAAAACATCAAAAACAATATTTTCTAGGGTTTCCTCCTAGTGCCAGAAAAAAAATTGGTCTAAATTGAATGGAAGAGTTACTGAGGTGATAATGGCAACCTACCTAAGTGCCCCTATGATTTCACTTTGTTAAAGAACTTTATAACAGTTGAAGTGTAGGTTTGGGAGGTGACACTCCCTCATTCTGTTTCTAGCTTTGACTTGCCTTGGCATCCCCTTTTTATGTTCAACATGGCTTTTATATCTGTATTAATATTTTTGATCCTATTGTCTAGTTCTTTAGCTTTTGTTTTTTGTAGATCAATGATAGGAGTTGCATTTGCACTCTGGCCATGCCCTCTGGCCATGCCCTTGTGCTGGTTGTACTTTTGGGTCCCATTGACCTATTATTGTGGTTGTTTCTTGGACATTAATACTGTTATCTCATCTATTCATATCTTATCTTATATCCAATCTTCCTAGGGTTACTTATTTAACCCATTTGCTCTGAGATTTTAACCAGTGTCACCACGTTCAGCGAATTTGAAGTTTAAAATTCGAAATTCGTCGAATATTAAGGTGAATCTAATTAATTCGACTCAGATTTGGTGAATCCAAGCTGAATTGGATTTCAATTTTAAGAGTGAACGTCAAGCAAATGAATTTGATCCAATTTTCAAATTCTGTGCTCAAAATTCAATGGAAATTATAAAATTTAAAAATCCTAGGCTCTTTTCACATGGCTTTTGGTTCTTTCTTTGTAAATTTTCCCACCTTTCTAGTTTTCATCTTGCCAAGGTCGCGTGGCAGCTGTAATAGCAACTTTCTCCAGCTACTCTGTAACTATAGACTCTGCATTCCGCATTCGTCCGCGAGTCTTGACTCTGCCTGACAGTCGAGTCATGGACATTGGTGTGTGCACCCAAGACCCTCCACAGGCCATCAAAGTGGATGCTGTAGACATGGCCCCGATCCCTCCAAGCTTGTCCACATTATCTATAGTCATCCACCCAATAAGTTTTGACTTTCCTCCATGCAGGGTTTCATTTATGATATATATTTTTAAACTTCATAACATGTCGAATTTAATGCTGAATTTTATTAGGGAAATTTTCATTGATGAATTGTTGTTGAACTCGAATTCGAATTTGAACCAGGCAACATAGATTCTAACTTCCAGCCCAAGGAAGAGGTCGAGTCCTGGATTAGATTAATTATAGCTTTTGAATATCCTTCCCAACTTGTGGCAGGCCTTTATCCTTTCTGTTCATGCCTTCATCTCATCTTTGGTTATTTGAGTGAGTTCCTATGTTGTCCATGCAAATAACTGTCATATATCCTTATTGTCTCCTAAAACTTCTTCAGTGCCTGACCTGCCTGGATTGGCTTTTGCAGCTCCATCGAAGTTCGGCTTTTAACTTTCTTCCCTAGGAGGTTTCCTGGGGACCTTTCAACTGTTCTATATCAGTAATTCAAAGAGTTTACTGGACTGAAAGCTGTGACATTTCATGAAAATGGGAGGTGTTTTCAATCAAGTTATAGCCCTTGTATTTTTCCTTATGTCTAGGTTGATGCAAAAAAAGCAACCTCCCAGCCATACTAGTCTAGTAAGCATATTGAACAAATGGTAAAGATAGTTGTTGCTTGCTGAAAAACTTACTGGATTATTTTTATTTATTTATTTATTTCTTTCTCTCTCTCTGATATTAGTGTCCATGGATGTGCTTCTTCGTGAAATGGAAGGGACTGAAACTTTTATTATCATATTCAGCAGACTGAAACATGATGTATGGGATGCCATAAAAAACAGTGTGCATAGGATTTAGACTGCTCTATATAGCTGTTAAAGATTATGCGTTATGTAGCAACTTGATATTTGATATTCTGAATCATGGAATTGCATGTGTTAGCCAGTATACTCTGATGTCTTTTATTTCTATTTCATGCCCTAGCCTTGAAACATGCGTAGGAGAAATGTTGGTTTTAGAACCTATATGTTCTTAGTGCAAAAAGAATATCTGTGTTTCGGTAGAACATTCTAGATAACAAAGTATTGTTAATAAACATCTGGTACCCTGTTTGAAGCAAAAATCCCTGAAATATCTATGTTGTGTTGCATATGTTTTGATCATGCTTTTCCATCTCCAAAATTTGAAGTCAGAGACACTTTAATTAGTTTATCTCATAATGTGAACATTTAAAAGGGGAAATGGAAAGAAGAGACCTAAGTGGCCCATTTGAGTGAAGTTGTCTGAGTCTACTTTGACTTCATAATCTTTATGTTTTCTTTAATGCACTTTCTGTTATCAGCGTCACAATTGTTGACTTCAGTATTGCTCGTTTTCTCCACCAGTACATGTTTATGTGGAATGCATCTTCAGCAAATCTTATTATGCATGGAAAATATGTATATCTTGTATTTGTATCGAGGAAGCATCACTTCTTATCTGCATGGAACATAATATCCTGCTGGCTTTGAATTTCAGCTCAACAGTTTGCACCTGATTTGACAATCATATCAGCAGGATTTGATGCCGCAAAGGGTGATCCTCTCGGTGGTTGCCAAGTAATGTCTTCGTCTAGTATCCAGTTTGATTTCTACTGTATTATTTTACATGTATTTGCATGGTTAGTACATTTAGTAACATGTTAGATATTGATGTAGGCATTCCAAGGCAAATCTATAAATAAATATTATACATGGCAATTATGAACAGTTATGATACTGGAATAGCTAAACATATGTTGTCAACAGAGGGAGTCATTGATCATTCTTTTATAAGAGGATTCTGCCAGAAGTGCTTACAATCTTGACCTCCTTCCATTCCTAAGGCTTTTGACAACTTTTGAGTTCTTTGCAGGTCACTCCATTTGGTTTTGCATATATGACAAAGATGTTGAGTGACCTATTCAAGCGAAAATTGCTTGTTATTCTAGAAGGCGGGTTAGTGATTTTAGAATCAGCAGAGAAATTTTCTTTTGCATATACTGTATCTTGATCCCTGGCTTGCTAGTGTTTTGACATTTTGTTTACTGTTATCTCTTGCTACTTGACAGTTATAATTTGCGTTCTATTTCAGCTTCAGCTACAGCTGTTGTAAAGGTATTGGCATGTTTTGGGAATCAATTTTTTGTATATTTTTATGTTCAAGAGTTAAGTAGCAATGTTTTGCAGTGTTGATAATATTGGCATTGGCAGAAAATGGGCAAGGGTCAAGAAAAAAATTTCATGGAAACATTGGTGAAAATTTGGCAAAAATCAGAAAATTGTGGCAAACATTAAAAGTTGCAAGATAAATGTATTTTTTTCAAAATTTTAAGCATATAAATTAATGTCAACATAAGATAAACACAATGGGTCATAAATATGGAGAACACACACACACACACATATATGATGTAGTGGATGCCAAATAAAAATTATACATCAAAGTCGATACTTGTTAATTTTTTATGATATTTTCCATGCTTGCAACAATTACTTCAATCTCTTATTGGTCCAATAGGAATTCCACTTCAGATTCCAGTAGCAATCACAATAGATTTCAGTAACGATCACTTTAGCATTTACTTTAGATCATCATTGACAGTAAATTGTAGATAGAGCAACATCAACAATATGCACAAGAAGACAAGCCAAGACATTGAACACAGAGATTTATGCTAATGCCAGGGTAAAACCCCACAAGGGTGAAAACCCAACCAATCCTTCTTATTGATTAATATCAAATGTTCAGCAGAGAGAGATGATCTGATTTAGTACAATGATGACAATGTCAAAGTCAACGTCAAGAAGAAAGATGACCAACCAATATCCAAAACAAGAAGCCCAATCTGATCTGTCAAAGTCTGCAATTCTGATATCAGTCAATAGCAGGCAATATGCCCTAACCAGTCAAGTCAGACTTGGTCAAAGCCCAGTCAAACAACCTCCAAATAAATCGGTCAAACAGCCAATCAGTGCGGCCTCCCAAGCTGGTAAAAGGAGGGTCGAAACATTCCAGAATTCTGTGGTCAAAGGAGAGAGAAAGCACCAGCCAACCTGCGGTCAATGTCTGTGGCTCAGCCTGCGGTCAACACTGGTCAACCTACTCAGAAATCCTCGGAATCTGTGCCAGAAGATGTGGCCTGCCCAACCGGAGAATATTCCACAAAAATCATAGTTTAACAATGCAACACTGGTCAAAGTCAGCTGCAGAAAGTTAACGCAGAGAAAAGCAAAGTTGCTAAGAAACCCTTAGCACATGTGGAGAGAAGATGCTGCCTCATGTTGATTTGTGGTAGCATCAGATGTGGTCTAAGTCTCAAAATTTGCAAGGAGGCTTCGACACATGTATTCCAGAGAACCCATAAATCATTTTGGGAAATTCCACCCGGATTGTATTTTATTAAAAGAATTAATTATTTTAGAAGGACCTTAAATCTAAACTTAGGAAAATAAAATAATTAAAGTGAATTAATAGAATATGGGTGTGAATGTTCTAGAAAAAGCGGATCAAGTCAAAAGTTAATCTTCGCTGTTGATTAGAGATTTAATCTTGGTCATTGAAGTTTCAACGAGAAGATTATAAGAAGGGCTTGAAGGGTCATTTGGAAAATACACACAGTAAGAATCAAGAGATTCAGTTTATGAAGTCAGTAGTGCTCAAAGGAAATATCGATCAAGAGATTCCTTGTAGATAGGGGGAAGGATATTATCCGAAGAGAAATCTTTCTCGGTCGGAGAATCATCAGCAGAGAAGGCAGAGAGAGATCCAGTAGAGGCAACGCAGAGCCAGAGAGGCTGGCGCAGAGCCACGCAAGGCTACGCAGAGGCTGCGCAAAGGTCAAGAGGGAATCCAGAAATTTGTTGAAGGAATCGATTGCAGAGGCCAGAAGCCGAGGTGTGAGACCGGAAGGCAGAAATCGAAGTTCCTGGGCAGCAAATCTATCAATAGAAGCGGTGACGTTTTACCCAAGAGGGTTGACGCTGGGACTGTGTAGAGGCAGCGCATAGGATAAAGGAATATTTATATATCAAACCAAGTACATCAAGGAAATGCTCAAGAAATTCAAGATGGAAGATTGCAAGCCTGTCATTACCCCAATGGTAACAAGTTGCAAGTTGAGTTTATATGATTCATCAAAGGATGTGGACCAGGAGTTGTATAAGATCTATGATTGGCAGTCTTCTATATGTGACAACTTCTCGGCCAGACGTAATGCAGGCAGTTGGACAAGTAGCAAGATTCCAAGCAGCACCAAAAGAATCTTATATTATTGCTGTCAAAAGAATTCTTTGATATCATAAGGGTACAATAGAATATGGTTTATGGTATCCCAAAGGAAATAATCTAGTTATCCAAGCTTATACAAATGCAGATTGGGCAGGAAGTGTTGGTGATCGAAAGAGTACCAGTGGAGCTGCATTCCATCTAGGTGGTTGCCTTGTTTCATTGTTAAGTAAAAAGCAGTCTTCAATCTTGCTATCCACAACAGAAGCAGAATATATCGCGACAACAGCTTGTTGTACTCAAGTTCTCTGGATGAAGCAAACTTTTCAAGATCTTCAAGTCAAGTTTGATGAGCCTATTCCCATATTTTGCGATAACACCAGTTCCATCAGTATCTCCAAGAATCCAGTAATGCATTCCAAAACAAAGCACACTCCGATCAAAGATCATTTCGTTAGAGAGCAGGTCACCGAAAAGAATATCAAGCTTGAATATGTTGGCACAAAGGAACAAATGGCTAACATCTTTACCAAACCAACACCTCGTGAAGCATTTGATTATCTTCGCCTAAAGCTTGGGATTCTCCCAAGGTCTTATTAGACTCTTTCTCTTATCTAACTAAGTAAAAAATAGGGGAGTTGAGGTGTGTACAAGTCCGCAGGATGATGTTTGTCAGGGTGAGTTGCCCTTTTCCATTGATGACAAAGGGGGAGAGAATGTTGTAGGAAGAGGTGTCATGATCGAAGGGGAACTTGTGTTGCCATCAATGCCAAAGGGGTATATTGTTGATCAATGGTTGTCATTGATGTCAACCCAAGCAATGCTAGAGGCTACCCCGATCTCGCATGGGAATTTTGACTTGACAACTTACTCTATTCCGAGTCAAGGATCTTTTGGATGGTTTCTACTTGTCGAAATGTTTTCGTTGATATATGGCACGCCACATAATTATTCACGGTTTGAGAGATATTCGTGTTTGAAGTTAGGAACCCCTATTAGTGGGCTAAAACCCCATGGGGTTGTGGCATGACACTAGTCATTGGTTGTGGTCATTGAATAGTCAATAATTAATAATTTTTTAAGCTCGTAAAATCCCTCCAATGTTCACTTGTTGAAGACCCTCTCAACCTAAGCATTTATATAAATTGTGACCCTCATATCCTCCACATGTAAGGATTTCACTACTTAAAACATGTCATCGTGGCATTTTCACTATAACTTTTTTTTTGCGAAGCTTTAGATGCTAAAAAAAACCCATTTGAGTCGAAATCCCGATGAAGCGCATGACCATATTTCAGATATTGGTTCGCTCTATTTTCAGAGATATGATCTGAAGAAATTAGGGTTTTTGCAAGTTCCCGAATTTCATGTCAAACAGGTGACCTTCGGAAAATCGTCATAACTTTCTCTCTGAGCATTGGATTCAAATTTCGTAAAAAGTGACAGAAAGAGGACGGACTGTAGTTTGTTGGGTATCATTTTCAGGTCCGAAGTTTGAAACAGTGACACGTGGCACTTCGTACAAGTTTTCTCTACTAAACCAGTCTATAATCAGGTCATCATAGGAGATTGGGCATAACTATTTCTTGAAGAATCCAATATTGATCAGACCTGTGGGGTTGGAAAGAGGACTCAAAGGGCTACCATAGGGCGCAATTTCAGACCTTGGAGATCCAAAATTACATAGATACATCAGATTCAATATCGAGCTTCTAGAAGGCAAGAAAAAGTATGCATTCAAGGATTACTGCAGTAAGGACAATACATCAATAGTCAAGGGTAAGTCTGCTACAACAGGGTTTGTATGATTAGTGTTTGAATTTTAATTTGAATATCATCTCTGACATGTGTTTTTGCAGGACGGTGTAAGTATTTTGTGTGTATGTTTGATTAGGTTTTGTTCATAAATGTTGAACGTATTTACATTTGAATTTTGAATGTTTCTCTGACATATGGTTTGCAGGACAGTGTAAGTATTTTGTTTGGATATTGGTTTGGGTCTTGTTCATTATGCATGTGTAGGAAGGAGGACACAATAGGACAACTTAGACACATACTAGAAGGACAATGCAACGCCAAAGTACCGTTACTTGAAGCAAGCACAACAATACCTCAACAGTTGCTAGTGTTCAAAGAAGCAGTGTCAAGTCAAGTATCAGGTCATGTCAAAAGTCAGTATTGTAAAAATTATCATTGTAAAATTGTAAGAGAATCAATTTTCCTAGATTTGGAGAGGCATTGTTGGGAGGTATAAGTGTCATTGTTGGATAATGTTATGGTTGGGTTGCAGGTCATAGTGTGATTGGGTGATTGGTCTAGTTCAAGAAAATCATTGTGAATCATATTGTATCGTGGATCATTGTCCTTGGTATGGGAGTCCACACTCTTGTCTTATTTCTGATCATTATAGGGTGGTAGGGAGGTGCTAGGTTGGTGCATGAAGTCACCTATAGGTTGGAGCCTGTGAACACTTCAGGGTGATAGGTCGGTCTAGGATGTCGAGGCATCCATTCAGTTGACTACTGAAGAAACTAGAGCGTTGGGGCGTCCTTCCAGTGGGAGGTGGAGAACAATTATTTTCTAGAATTCTATGAAGTTGTACCTTTCATTTCAGTTCGGGTTGAAGATTAAAGAATTTATTAGAAAAGCATTCAGTGGCTTTTGACCTGGAGGGGGTTTTCCACCTAAAATCCGTGTGCCTATTGTGTTCTATTGTTAACTGTTGTTACTGGATAAACATCAAGAATAATTAAAGATTAACTAATGCTCTGAAAAGATTTAAAAGTGCTAATTGATAAGAAATACTGATTCACCAACCCCCCCCGTCCCCGATCCCCTCCTCCCCTCTCAATATTTCCAACAAAATCCCCCCATCAATCCATGCCTAGAAGTGTCCATGATAAGTAAACACAATACTCAAATACCAAATGACAAGACATACTTTTAGATTCGTGAGGCCCACCTTCAAACATACAATCAATACAGATGGGTTAGGGACAACATGGTTGGCTCAGGTTTCGGAGGAATCGCACAACGAGCTAGTTGAGGGTTGCGATGGGATGTTGGTTGTCGGCTGAGGTCCATCATTGAGAAAAAAATTCTCCTAGGGATATCACCTACGAAGTGGTGGGTATCAACACTCATAGGAGAAATTTTCTCCTAGATTTGTCTTCAGCCGACAGCCAACATCCCCTTGCAGCCACCAGATAGCTCAATGTGCCACCATTCTCCACCACTTGAGCCAACCATTATGTGCCCTCGCCCATTTGTTATGATCGTATGTTTGAAGGTGGGCCTTCCAACCCCAAAGGTATGGCTTTTCATTATGTAATTGTGTATGTTTATTTACTTATTATGGACACATCTGGACATTGATTAGTGGGGGGGATTCTGCAGAAAGAATGGGCCTGGTCTGTACCCTTGTCCAACTTGGTGGTTTGTCTTGTATCCTAGCCCCGTGGGATCCCTTCTATTGGCTACTAGCTTTAGGAGTGGCACTACATGGAAAACCCCGATTTTGGTTGCGTGGTCCCACTTCTTGACACGATACATATCGCTCCCCTCCACTCATTATAACCCTTGTTCACATATTTCCTATCCAGGTCCACATTTGTCCATTGGGTCCACAAGGAGTTAGCCTCCCCATCCCCTTGCCCACACCTTGGGTCAGGCCTGAAACAATGCCCCAGAGGTTGTGGAGCTAAAAAGATAGTGAAAAGCATAATTTGACCACTCTCAACAGGAAATGTACCATAAAATGCAAAAGATTGTCGGGACATAAAAGTTTAGCGCGTGGGAAAAAGGCAAACATGAGGTCTACCCTAGTTCCTAGAGCCCCTATATAAGCCCCTTGCATCATTAAGGAACCCATGATTGTCCCAACCCCCGGTGGGCGACAAACTACCCAACCTTAAGGGGTAATCATTTCTATATCATACACATCTTGCTGTCATTCCCTGGAGCCCTGAGCTGTTATAAGAAAAAAAAATCAATAAAAGCAAAAAGGCATATGAAGAAGGGTGGAAAAACACAGGTCGGGGTAACTCATATACCACGATTTCCCCCTCCTACATCTATACACCCATGTGTGCGCTTCCCCATTATGGCTACCCTTGTACCATGGCATGTGGCTTGGAGCTTTCCCTGCTACCCCACTCCGTTTCCCTATTATTTCAGATGATACTCGCCATTTGACAGATGTACTATGGACCTGTCACTCGCTTAGAGGTTGAAAGTTGAAACCACCTAATAGGGTTCTTTATTAACCTCCTTCTTGAGCTCGGGGACACTTGTACGTTCTAAAGCCCGTTAGAAAGGGCATGCCACTATAAAGCGTCCACTTAGGCCCTTGACTTGTAAGCTTATTTATTCAATTACACTAATGAATTGTTGTACTGGAAGGTGAGGAGACACATTTTTGGAATTTATATAGGATTGCAGGTGGGTCTTTGCCTTGGGTTTGGTCTCCCTATATGGGGTCTAAGCCCTCCAGAGGCTCATGATGACACTCGTAGGGTGAGCGTTGAGAGCCATGGGCATCCTCCACAGCAGAGCATTAATTTTTACACCACGGGATCCTTCAACACCACATTCCGCTTGCTCGTTCCCCTCTCATGCAAAGATGATGATGCACTTGGACCACATTCCCAACCGATCACATATTTGCACCAAACACTTTGCATATGATCCAAGGCCTAGATGGGGTTTTGTCTCACCTAGGGAGATATGGGAGGGATTGTATCATCATTCTTTCCCTTATGGATGGAGTATTGACATGTTTGATCCAGTTGGAGACCCATGAGACCATTCATTTTGCCCCACAACCACTTGGGAGCAACATAGATGTTTTGCTTGGAAACGAAGGGGCCAACCCCTTGGTCAAGATTTTGAGAGCCCTTTTCTTCATTTCGACACATGGGGGATATATATTGGCCTTCCAATGGCCGTTCACACCATGATTATATCGTTTTGGCCTCATTAGGGGGGCTTGTATTGTATTTGTGGAGCTATTGGGTGGGCTTCTCACCAATTTTATTGTTATTTTGCCCATTAGAGCCATTTTTAGGGGCTTATTAGGCTAATTAGACCCATTTGAACTATGGGAGGCTCATATAAATTAGAAATGAGCCTCATTTGTTGAACATCATCACATGGATTTGGGATATCTCTCTCTAAAGAACGCAGACCTGC
Source organism: Pinus albicaulis (assembly GCA_034641835.2). Lineage (NCBI taxonomy): Eukaryota > Viridiplantae > Streptophyta > Pinopsida > Pinales > Pinaceae > Pinus > Pinus albicaulis. Next base: position 1,532,778,153 of record CM076581.1, read on the forward strand.
AATTTGCAGAATGATTTGGATGATTAAATGCGTTTTGATGTGTGAAAAGTTTTCGCTATCTCTCTTGGAGCTTCTCTTTGGCAAGATTGTGGTTGGATATACTTTTCTTTGTCTTATAAGTGCAATATAATGGTATATCTTTGTTTTAATAAGTGTCTAATGTATGGAATTATTTTCTTATGGTGAAATAATGTGCCCTAATTAATGTGAATTAGTGGAATCATTAAAACTATTGGAAATTTTGGCATGTGTTACTCATTGGACAAAGAATCAATGAATGTTCCTAGATAAGATAAGATAATTTTATTAATGTCCAATGAATGACCACAAAAAGGTCAATGGGACTACCAGTTACAATGATTACAACATGCCTAGCCGGTGGACAAAACAGTCCCCTTCCTTTATAAAAGCAGGAAATACAAACTACAAAGAGTGCAAATGCAAAGTAAAGGCTAGATGACTATAGCATCTTGACAATGATCTGTGATGAAGAAGTCCTAGAGGAGAAAGACGAGTCTCCTAAGGGAGGGGAGACTCCTACTCCTAGCATCCGAGGCCGATAGAAGAGGACTGAAGGAAACTTGTCAATGTCTGTTGACTCGAGGAGGAACTGGAATGCTGCTGCTGTCATTTGGAGGATTTGGGGCGTCTCTTGGGGTAGGGTATGGTCTTGGAGCGCTGATGGGGTCTAGTGGGACGACGTCCCCGGATCTGCACTGATCTGGAATCATGGTCTATAGATCGATCGGTGATTCTCTTGGTGCCTCGCGATGTAGGGAGCACCCTAAAGAAAGCTGTGATCCTCTGTGTGGTGTCCGAAATGGTGGGAGGCTGGAGAAGAAGCGAACGATGCCTGAAGGTCTCTTGAAGGTAAAGTAACATGCATCTCTGGTCAATGTATCTAAAGAAGCTGGCCAGGCTCTAGGGGTCCTTGAATAAGAAATGAAAACGCTTTTGGATCTCATAGTAGACTGGGCATCTGAAGATGAACTGTAACTCTGTCTCCACCTCCTGTAAGTGACAAAGTTGACAGAACCTATCCGTCCTGTCAATGTGATGGTCCGTCTCCACTGGAAGCCTGTGCGATTCAACCCTAAGCTGCTCGAGAGGGATCCTAATAGCATGCATCCAATGCTGGAGGGTATACTGGGGTCGAACAATGAGTCCATCTCTGATCTCCAAAAGGTGCTCAGCATAGAAGGCCATCTTTGGGTACAGTCCGCCTAGAGGATTGATCCATGTAGTTTGAATGTACTGCATGTAGATGTCCTCCTTGATGATTTTGTTGAGTTCTTGCTAGTTTGGGAGAAGGTGCCCCGGGGCGTTCAGTGAATATTGGAACAGGGGGAGATGATCCATCTGGATACCTGTAAGACCTAGGAGTTCTGTCACACCAGTGAACCAACATTTGGTTCGACCTGTCTGCATATGAGTGATGCTCTCTGAGGAGCAATAGGCCAAGGATGGGTACTTGTCTCTACCCTCTCTCGTGTCTGCCAGCCCACTGATCCGATGAAGAAATGAGACTATCCTAAAGATCGCCTCCAGGTGGAAGGGCTTAGCCCCGAACTCTTCTGGGATGATGTTCTGAGGAACTGTTTGCTTGCACCGAATGAAGCGGCACAAGAGAAGGGTTTGGACTCGCTCGGCCGAGGCCCAATCTGACTCCAGTAATGAGGGGCCCCAAACCTCTGATCCATAAAGAACGGTGGGGCGGATCAAGGTATCCATGATGTTGATTTTGGATGAAATGTCCTAGAAGTGGTGACGGAAGCACCGTCTCTCAAGAAGGGCTAGGGAACCATATCTTTTGTTTATCCTGGGCTGAAGAGCCAGTCGTAGGCTGAAACGGGGACCTGTAAACTGCACTCCCAAGTAAGTGTAACTGTTGACAACTTCGATTTCTTCTCCCTTGAATAGGAAGCAGAAAGTCGAGGTCTTCTTCACCCCATTGAAAATTATGACTTTGGTTTTGCTCAGGTTCACCGTCAGGTGTCGAAGATCACAAAAGGCTGCTAGGGCATCCAGTTGTCTTTGTAAGCCTTCTGTGGAGGAGACTAGGAGGGAAATATCATCGGAAAAGAGTCGGATGGAGATCAAGACATGGTGGAGAAGGCACCCATCAGATTCCTGGATATGCTCTCGGAGGAAAGATTCCAGCTCATCAATGTAGATCCCGAAAAGATTGGGGGAAAGTGGGCACCCCTGCTTGACTCCAATAGTGCTTCGGATGAACTCCGACATCCCCCAAACCGTGCGGAGATGGCCAAGGACAAACTCATAGAGGCGCATAATAGCAGTCAAAAGAGTTGATGAGATGCCAATCTTTCTCAGCCTCTGAAAAAGGTCCTCCCTCGGGACCGAATCGAAGGCCTTCCTGAAATCCACAAAGCAACAATACACCTTGGAGGACCGATGCTGAGCCTCCTCGATTGTCGCTCGAAGGGTGAAGATATGGTCAATGGTTTGATGATCCAGTCTTAAACTAGCTTGGCCCCTGGCCCTAAGATGTCTCTGCTGTAGGATGCTGGAGAGTCCCCTGAGGAGGGCAGTAGCATAAAGCTTGGAGAATGTGTATCCGACCATGATCGTTTTGTAATTGTTCGGATCGGAGGTAGGTCTTGCCTTATGGATGGGGTAGATAATGTGGTGGGACCATCCATTAGGGAAGCCTTCTCGATTTACATGGTTGAAGAGATCCACTAGGTAACCAACCAGAGGATGAAGCCCAAGTTTGAAGAATTCTGCCTGGAAGCCTTCTTCGTCTGCGGCTTTGTTGCTATTCATCGCCCAGATTGGCTCTCTGATATCTTTGTTGGAGAGGAAGTGATAGGTGGCTGGTGGGGATACAACTTGAATGAGGGGTTGCCCGGGGATGTCATACAACTTGGAAGTGTGGTAGAACATGGAGGTGGGGTCAAGGTTGGTAGGGGTGGGGAATCGCCTGGAAAGAATGGTGCCCCAGAATTCTTTAGGGGAGTGGAGAAGAAGAGCAGAAAGAACCTGTCTTCTGTGGGAAATAAAATGACGTTTCTTGCGGCGAAGGAAGCAGCGGTAGGCAAAATAGATGCTGGGGTACGACGGTAGAGAATGTTTGAAGGCGTTCCGAAGATCTTGGTGCAGAGATTTGCACTCTTGGTCATACCACTTATTCATAGGACATCCTCCCAGTTTGGGGGGGACGACGGTGGAGCGGGTGGAGGAAGGGAAGGACTGGAGCGCGGCCTCCCAAATTGCAGATGAGAGGCAATGGTATTTGTCATTGACGGATTCAAGAGAGGCGAACTGGGCTTCAGGTGGAAATGCATGCTTGAGGGTAGAAGAAAAGACATCAGGGTCGCCTTCCTCGAAACGGAAGAGGGTACGGGGTGGATTGTGCGGAATAGGGGGGGATGTGCGAGGGATGTCAAACTGAAGTGAAAGTGAGAGAAGTGCATGATCAACCAGGGGGATGGGTGTGATAGAAAAGTTTTTGATGTGTGGGAGGAGATCTGGACTGGCAAGAGCGTAGTCAACCACACTCGCTCCCCCCCATGGGATCGACAAGTAAAGGAGGATGGAAAGTTAGGGAGGCCATTTAGGATTATCAGCTCGTGAGACTCCCCCAGCTGCAGAAGGTGTTTTCTGTAGGCTGTGGTGGGGCCCAAGCTATCCTCTGATGTCTGGTGCATGCTCACCGAAGTCGGATCGACCCCTCCAGTGCAGAACACGTCCTCTGTACGATCATGAATGGGTATCTGGAGGTCTCTAGTTCAGGCATTAAAGTCCCCCATGAGAATGATGTCTCCCACTGCTGAGTACTTGGTAATGTCAGAGTACAAGTTTGTGAAGGGGTCTCCGTCACTGCTATGGATAGCAAAAGATGACGAGATGGGGGGAAAGTAACACACTGCAATGTAAATGTCTCTCGGAGGGGAGACTCTGACTCTAATCTGAATCCACATGAATCTGGCGTGATTGTCGGTTGCCACAACAGAGATTCTGTTTCTGAGATCATCTCTGTTGAGGCATGCTACTCCTCCAGAACCTCTGACTCCTCCTGAACTCTGTGTCTCCTGTTTGCAAGCTGAGGTCAATTGGTATCCTGTGATGTTAGGGAGAGGGCGGACTGGGCTCGTGTGTGTTTCGGTAACAAGTAGGATGTCTGCTGAAGTGAGGGCGTCATGAAGTAGGCTAGGTGATGACCAAAAAGAGCCATTTCCATTCCATTAGTGGGCCCGTCATTTAGAGCTATCGGTTTGAGGTACCCATCCCGGGGGGAAGGAATCTCGAACAACCGCTCGAAGATTTCTGATCACTGCCCACTTTCCTGCCTGTCTTGCTACCGCAACCTATTCTCTGGCCTGTTTAAGTTCGACCACCTGTGTTCTTGTGAGGTCGTCATCCAGGAATACCTTGTCTGGAAGGGAGAACCTTGTCTAGAGGATAATGTTCATTTGCATCCTTGAAACTCCATAGCCTTTGTCACCGAAGTATAAAATTCTGAAGTTGCTATGTAGTTGCATCCATAGTTAGTGACGCTGCTTCTTTAGGCCTCCTTGAAGAGTGAAGTTTCCTAAATCAAGATCATTTTGACTCCAATCCTCCCAATAGATAGGCACTTGTCCTAGATCCTTGGTGATCACATTAACTCAATGAAATATGATTCTTTCACCTCTTTTCTTCATCCCTCTAACAAAAAGGAGATTTTCGAGGGCTTGGTGCGAAATTTTAGGGAGGAGGAATTTTGGGATTTCGTCTAGACAAATTTCTTCATTTGTGTCTCCTCTAGGCATCCTCCAGTTTTGAATGAATTCTGATGTTGGAATTTCAAATAAATTGATGCCGTGCCTATCACACCAAGTGGGAATCCTTGAAGCTGCCTTGACTTGGGGATTTCTTGAAGATTTATGCTTAACTACTTGTTGACGTACATCATACAATGCCTTTTCTCTTAACTACCATGACCTTGGATGAACCCATTCTTTGGAATATATCCCAACTCTAGGTCTCGTGTAGCCATATATTACAAGGGGTTTTTCGTGGAAAGCATTACTAGCTCCTCCCAAAGCTTGCACTTTGATTGAGCCTTCCCATTGAATGAGCCACCTTGCCTCACTTCAAGCCTATCATAAGGATATCTATCACAGGTGAGGAATACTGGGACTCCTCTCGTTGGTGAAAACCTGAGAAGAGAAGGGGAGTTAGGTTGTGGTGACATTGGGGCTTTGTCCCATAGTGTTGTTGTGCCCTCTAGTTTTAGCCTACAAACTCGGTCTGCTAGTTTTTGCAGCACCAGGTCCATAGGTTCATTTGGTCCTTCTGGCTCTTCTTGTTGATCTAAGGTTCATGGCAAGGTACATCTTCTTCTTCTGTCAAATAAAGCAACAAATTTAAAGAAATTTTGTTACAAGCCTCAAAACAATTCTTTCAGGCCTAAAATTGGTCTCCTTTTATGAACAACAGTTCCAGGATTCCTTGCTGGCCTTTTACAAAGACACCTCAACCTTATAGAATCATTGCTGCTCTTTTTATGACTAGATTCTTTAAGGTCTTAGACCCATCTGTTCACAAGGCTATGACTCTTGGCATCTTCTAGTACCTTCCTTTAATTTGGTAGCCTTAATCAATTTGTCAAATTTGTAGCCAGAAGGTTAACCTTGGTTCCCTCTTTTACCAAACCCTTGTCTTTTTGGGATTCATGTGTGATCTCATGACAAATATCTTCTACATATGGAGCAACAATACACTCTTTAGTAAACTCATTACCCTTTTTCAAAAACTAAGATATCATTGGCTCATGAGATGAAAGTTTGTCTTCTAGGAATCCTTCAAAACCTATATAGTCGTCCTTCCAATACACAGACTAGACTTGTAAAGGGTCTTATATAAATTTTGATCCTTAATCAATTTTTTTCTTGCGAGCCTCTTTCGAGGCTTGAGATAACTCTTATATGAGCTGACCACAAATCCAATATTTTTTGACTTCTCTTGTTGTCACACTGAGGCCTTTCGACCTTCCTGAGGTCAGCCTTAGCCCTTGAGGCCTTTCAGCCTACGGAAAATGAGGTCTCTCGGCCTCCTTAGGTTTGAGGCTTCTTTCTGCAATTTTTGGCCCTGTACAAGGGTTGCGACTTGTTCCTAGAGCCTTTCGGCCCTGAACTTAGGGCTTCGACCCTCCTCCATAGACACGTAAATTAGGCCATAACAAAACCTTGCTTATGTCCAACAGATCTCAACATCTTTTTATCTAGGGATTTTTTCCATGGTTGTTCTTTAACCTTTCTCTGATACCATGTTGAATTTTTCAAGGTCTTCTAAACTGATAATTACTTCTAATGATTTCTTCATTAGTCTAACTTATGTCACTTTCATCATTAAGCAATTATACATAGAAAACCTTCAACAAAAAAACAATAATGATAGTAGGATCATGAAGAGATAACCAAACTCAAGAGACAAAATTTATTCTGGGAAAACCCTAACCAAGGGAAAACCCAACAACCTTTTCTTAGAGAAATTGTCCAATTCAACCAAAGATACAATATGATTTTCTAGACAAAAACGAAGTCAAACTGACAAATAACCAAGCTTAGGTCAAACATGGTCAAACATACAAATTCAGCCTCCTGAAATTTCATTCTGCTGCCTCAGAAATTGTCCATCTTCATGCCTCAGATTCACTCTTATTTTGCCTTAGATGGTGATCCGAATCGGTGCCAAGAAGAGGAGGACGAATTATCTTTATATAGTGGTCTAATGAGCCTAAATAGGTGTGTCCTTTAGGGCTGGTCAACTTGAACAATATGGAGCCGACTTGTATTTTGGAGGTGAAAATTCAAAATTTAAATTTCTTTCTTTTGGGCTGACTTAAATGTTGACTGAAGCTACAATAAAATCAACAAGGTCTAGCGTGTCACAGAAGAAAGATGTACCCAATTGAAGGGGTCCAATGGAGCCACTGGAGGGGGCACCCCATGTACTCTCAGATTAAGCTTTCGAGAATGAGAGAGCTGTTCTTTGTTCAATTTTTCTCACCCCCCTTATTGTAAGCTGGGGGGGGTTTGTTCCTTTGTTTCCCTTTTATGGACAACTTCAACCCAAGAGTTAAGTGTCCACTGCTGTGTTTTCACCTCCTGTTTAAAAAGTGCCTGTTGCGAGTGCATTTCATTTTGTAGGTTCTTGATGTGGGAGAGTGTATCAATGGGTTTTGTAAATGGATATTTTCATTTTGTTTCATCTCTAAGACTGATTGTTTGGGGTCTACTATGTGAAAATTCCTAGATCCGGGAATCCTATTGCAGCAACTGGAAAATATTCACCTAATTATTATTCATTACTTAACAATTTATTTGCAGTTGTTCTACGACAAACACTGAATACATCACACTATAGCCTTCACTACATAAATAAAATTGTGGAAACAAGAATTGAGCAAGAAGGAAGTCAAACACACATATGACACCCGTTATTTTTGGACAAATGTCCTCGGAAAAACCCAATGTGGGAAAACCGATGCAGCAACTGAGGGTTTGTATTATTAAGCAGTAGTTCTGAATACAATCTAGGATGCCTTACTGGACATCCATACAGAGAAAATAACTGATAAAGAGTTAGTGAGAAAATGACCTCACACTAACACTGGAGATCCAACACTGACCCAACCCTGAACTGACATGGCCCACACTGCCTCTGTGCAAATTTGCGTCACTCTGGCTAGGGACTGTGTCACTTCCTTCGGTTGGTCTTTCTGCTGGCTGGATGTTGATCTTCTGCCCCTCCGGTCTCACACCCCAACTCTCCGGCACGGGATCTGACTGATCCTCAGCAAAATAACGGATCTCTTCTGAGGATCAACGCTGCCTCTACATGGCTCTGCGATGCCCAACGTAGCCCCTACGCTGCCTCTTCTACGTCTTGTTCTCTGCCTTCTTTGCGATGTATTCTCGGTTGAGGAAAAATCTCCAATCGGAACTATCTTTGCCCCCCACTGCGTGGAATCTATTCGATGATCTCTTCGGCTGCTCACTTGAGAAATCGATCTCTAGACTCTCTCCTGATGTGTTTTCCAAATGGCCATTGAAGTCCTTATAATCTTCTGGTTGAGAAATCAACGACCTAGATTAAAACATAATCAAGGGCTAAGAAACTTGACTTGATCTTCGTTTTTTTCTAGAAGATTCATGCCTAGTTCTATTAATATACTTTAATTATTTTAATTCCCTAAGTTTAGACTTAGGCTCCTATTAAAAATAAATGATTATTTTAATAAAACCCCATCTGGGTGGAATTTCCCAAAAAACTTTCTAGGTATTTTGGAATACATGTGTCTAAGCCTCCCAAAATTTGAGACTTAGAGCACATTCGATGCTGCCAAAAATCAACATACTACACTCCCTTGGAGTTCTGCGTTTTCATGCTTAAGAAACTCCACCTGCTACAACAAATTTTTGACATGGGATGTCCAAAATGTGAAGTCTTGTTCCATAGCTATAATTCTGTGGTTGATTTGTTTTGGGTTGCTATCATCCTTGCTGTGGATCCCAACTTTGTGTCCTGGCTGAGATGTCACTGGAGAATATCACTCACAAATTTTACTCTCTTGCTCAAAACACTGTAAAAATTGAGGAGTTTTAGCAGCATGAAGGTGGAGATCTCCCTCAAAATTGCACACCAAACATTGAACTTCAAAAAATGCAGGAGCTCGATTGTGGCAAACTCTGCCATGTTTATAAAGCTCTATTCCTGTGCGTGCCGCTGCAGGGTATGAAGGATGAACCAAAAGACCAAGAACATGAGCACACACTGTCCCAGGCCACAATAAATAGCTAGGACTCAAAAAATGTGGGAGCTTGATTGTGGAAAACTTGGACGTGTTTACAAATCCTTATTCCTGGGTGTACCACCAAACTCGCAAATGCTTGACAAAACTCCACAACTGCAAAATTTAAATCTTGTTTAGAAACATAAATTAATCACAGGAGACCTTGTGAAGGTCCCAAGAGCTTCAGTTTCAACGGAAGACAAAGAAAACCCCTTTAGTATTGAATGTTGGTTTTCCTCTGAATTGGTTGGTTTTTCTGCTGAATTCAAAAATTGAGAACCTAGGGCATGACTCATAAGAAGCTGAGTGTGATGATGGCGATATTTTGGAAAAAAATGGAGCTTTTAAAATATATCTCTGCAATGATTAATCGTCCTACCCATACCTTTCACTTCAAAACCCTTTGCGGATATGCTGAGAGTATTTTTGTTGGGCTTTGAAGTTCCAATGTTGCGAACATCGACATTGGGATAAAATCGACAAGGGTCTGGAAAACCAAAAAATCGTAAAAATCGGGAAAATATCGGTAAAAATCGGCGAACGTCGGCAAAATTATGATACCATAAAAATATTTTTAAAAATCGACAAACATTGTCTAGGCCAAAAAATCGTGATTTGAAGATAAAATCGGGATGTTATCGAAATGTTCACAACAGTTTGAACAAAGCATGATAAGTAGTGAATGTTAACGAAAACAACAGAAGCAGATAATGCAGAGCAACATGTCCGATAGTAGGAGCGAATAACGGTGGACAAGTTAGCAATGACGAAAGAGATTGGTGTTCAACAAATTGACAGGTATGAACACTATTAAAAGACAACGAGTGTGAGATCTCCAAGCGAAACATCCTATCAATAAGGCATGAGAAAGTGTGCAAAGTGGACTCAAATGGTGCATGTCCTCCTCATATCAAGTGTGTAATATCCCCAAATGGGGTTTAACAGTAATAAAAGAACAAATAGACAATAAACTACAAGAAAATGGAAAATAATATCAAGACACAGGAAATGAAGCCAAAACCAGTTGAGCCATTTTATTATTTTTTGTCGGAAGAGTACAAATAAAGTGCTAAGAAAAATGGCACCTAGGCATGCACTAGACAGGCTGAAGAATAGCTCTAAATCCGGACAAAAACTCTATTTGAATGATGCTCTGCGTGGCTCCCTCTCTGTGCTGCTAGTGTTGGAACTACTTCTACTGGCTGCAATCGGACTATGGTTTGGGCCTGCTCTCGTGCTCAGAAAATTCCAGGCTTTTAACCCCGGGCTCTACTCATAAGGCCAACAAAAACCCTCAGAGTGTTTCTAGAAATCCCAACCCTGAAAAATGGCCCCCTTGGGCTTCACATGCTGCTTTGCTGGGGAAATTGGTCTCCTGGCTTGGACTGCTGGAAAGTGTCTCCAAAACTCTACCCAAATCCCTGGTAGGAGGTGGCTAGCCTCCCCTCCAAATCCTCCGACTGAAACTACACTACTCCTCCACTTCCCGACACTTCCTCTTTGCTGGACTGCGCAATCACTATGCAGCCTGGACTGCCTTTGCGCTATCTTGAAGGGACTTCGTTTGGCTGTGATGTTTCTCTGCAAGCTCCTCACAAAATTGGACAGTACTCCTCTCCTGAGCAGGCACTCGAAGTCCCCCAAGGCAGAGGTTGAGATCTTCGCTTGGAAATCTCTGTGCTAAACAACACTGCAAACATGGCTAAACAACTCAAGTGTGCTTCAGTCAGTCAAACAGAAAAATCAGATAGATGAATGAATGAGGAATGAGCTGCTCTCATTCCCTTTTGTCTAAAATGAGCCTCCAACGTTCCCTTAGGCCCACAAGCTCTACGCTGCCCCTCCTCCGGCTATCACTGCGCTGCCTCTCCCACGCAACCACCTAGGATGCTGCTCCATTCGCTGGGTGGCCACATGGACCCCACTTCATCCGCAATATTTGTCTTTAGGGGCTATAGGGAAGCACTTTAGCTCCTTAGTTTTATTTGTGGGTCCCCTTACCCACTTTATTTCTGCTTAACATTAGAAAAGGAAAAATTGGTCAAAAATTAATATTCCCAATTAGCTGTCTGCTAATTGGAGATATTACAGTCCTCCCTGCTAGATTGTTGCTTGTCCTCAAGCAACTGCAAAGATGGGTGCTGAAGTATCTTCTCCCCCTCCCAAGTGGTGTCCTCATCCGGGAGGTTCCTCCATCTGATTAAGTATTCCTTCACCACCCTGCTCCTCAAGTGCCTCTCCCTGCTATCCAGTATGGCCTCTGGCTGGAGTACCAAGTGCCCCTCGTCATCCATGCGAGGCAACTCAACTGCTGTTGTCACCTACTGGCCCAGAGGCTTCTTCAGGCAAGAAACATGAAATATGTTGTGCACCCAGTTCCTCGGTGGTAGCTCCAACTCATACGCTACCTCCCCCACTCTCCGAGTGACCTTGTAAGACCCATATAAGCGCGGTTTCAGCGTCTTTGCCCCCTTCTGCTTCAGCGTGGATTGTTTGTATGGCTGGAGACGTAGGTACACTAGATCCCCAACCTCGAAGTCCCTCTCCACGCAGGCCCTGTCAGCGTAAATCTTCTGCGGATTCTGTGCTTGGCCGCAAGTTGTCCTTGAGAGCCCTCAAGATATCTTGGCTCTCTTGGACCTACTCCTTGGCCTTGGGGGCCTTGCTGTCTCCAAACATGACATCAACGGAAGTAAAGGCATCATAACCATATAATGCACGAAATGTAGACATACCTATGGACATGTGGTATGTAGTTTTGTAGCAGTACTCCCCCATGTGCAACCATCTCGACCAAGCCTTCTGCTGCTCGGTGACATAGTTTCGCAAGTAGCCTTCTAGCCACTTGTTAACTATCTATGTCTGGCCATCCATCTGGGGTTGGTAGCTCGTACTAGGACTGTGCTCCTTACCCACCAACCGAAACAACTCCTGCCAAAAGCCCCCATGAAACGATTGTCTTTGTCACTAAAAATGGTCTTGGGAAGACCATGCAACTAGAATACCTCCTTGAAGAACAGTTTGGCCACCTGTGAGGCCATGTACTTGGTCGAGATCGTGAAGAAGTGAGCGTACTTGGTCAAGCAATCCACAACCACGTAGATGGAATCTTTGCCCTGTACCATGGCAACCCTGTGATGAAGTCCATCGAGATACTTTGCCATTTCCCCTCAGGAATGGGAAGTAGTTGAAGTAGCCCTGCTGCGTGAGTCATCTCTCCCTTGTTCTGCTGGCATACTTCACACTCCCTGATGTGCAACAGAACATCATCCTTGATGCCCTTCCATGAAAATCTCTCCCTGATGGCCCTGTAAGTTTTGGTGTACCCTTGGTGCCCGGCCAATGGTGGATCATGGTCTGTGTGAAGGATCTTCTCCCGCAGCTGGGAGTTGGCCACTAAATAAATCTGGTCTCTGTACTAGATCACCCCATTCATCACCTGGTAATGGTCATCAGTCACATGCCCCTCCAAGACCTCACATGCAAAACGGTCCTTGGAGTACTCCTCCAGCAAATAAGTCTTCCAATCTGGTTCAACACTCAACAATGAAAAAGAAGCCAACCTCCTGGACAACACATTAGCCACTACGTTGTGCTTCCCCTTGACATACTCTATGTCGAAGTCGTAGGCCTAAATCTTACTCACCCACTTCTGTTGCCTCTCTTGCAACTGTTTCTGCGATAGAAAGAACCTGAGGCTGTTGTGATCAGTCCTCACCCAGAACCTGTTCCCCACCGGACACTGGCAGAACTTAGCTAGCGCATGCATTATGGCCAGCATCTCCTTATCGTAGATGGGGTATAGCCTCTTATGCGGAAATAACTTACGATTGTCGAAAGCTATGGGGTGCCCCCCTGCATCAGTACTGCGCCTACTCCCCTCCCTTGAAGCATCGCACTCCAACACAAATGGCTGTATGAAGTCAGCCAGAGCAAGCACCGGACAACCGCTCATCACCTCCTTGAGCTTGTCAAAAGCCTTCTGTGCAGTCTCGGTCTAACTGAAAGCCCCCTTTTTGGTGAGATCCGTGAGGGGGTGCTGAAAGCTGCGAAATCCCTTGACAAACTTTCTATAGTAGGTACAAATACACACAAACCCTTGAAGTTCCATCACATTCTTAGGCTCTGGCCAATCCCAGATGGCGTTAATCTTCTCCTCGTGGACTCTCACTCTATCCACCTGAATGATATGCCTCAAATAGAGCATCTCTGTCAAGCCAAACTCACACTTGGACAACTTGGTGTAGAACTGTTGCTCCTCCAGGATACACAGTACTATTGTTGATATTATTGGTAGCATCGGATGTGCTCTAGCTACGAAACTCTGTGGAGGGGCTAGAACATATGAGATCTCCAAGACCCAAAAATCGTTTGGAGAAATTCTGCCCAATGTAAAAGTTATTCAAATAATTAAATTTTTTAATGGGGACCCTAAGTCTAACTTACGGAATTTGAAAAATTAAAGTGAGTTTATTTACACGTGGTGAGAATGTTCTAAGTGACGTGGATCACGCTGTCTCTAATCTTAGTCGTTAATTAATGAATAGATCACGATCGTTGATTTCTCAACGAGAAAAGTATTAAAGGAAGGTTTGTTGTCAGTTGGAGAACACGCATAGAATAGCAGCACTTGAGCTAAGTTGAAATTTTGGGGTGTGGTTTGTTGAGAATTTTCGAGTGAGCTTGCAGTGCTAGTTAGGGGCAGATTGGCAAGGGATGTTCTGATTCGAGGCCGAGAATACATACATCAGAGAGGCAGTACCATACCAGGCAACGCAGAGGCCAGCAGGCAGAATGAAACCTAGCCAAGCTAACGCAGAGACCATGCAAAGGATGATGCAGAGGTAGCGCAGAGGCCTTCAGAGTGACACAGGGGTAGCTTATGCTGCGATGGGCTGGAGGGGATGACGTAGAGGTTGGAGGAGCTGCACTGAGGGTTCCAGTGGGCCAAAAAGGGCTCGTATGTAGTAATTATTGAAGGGCTTGAATCAACTATATTTTCTGTTTTCAAATCATAAGGTACTACTACCGTGAATTTCTCTATGCAGAAAACCACTACTGGTGTCCTAGATGTATTCGGATATTCTGCTTAATAAATAAAACCCTCCAAGAGCTGCTGCACCGGTTTTCCCGCATTGGGTTTTTTCGGGGACATTTGTCTGAAAATATTGTGTCCTTCGTCATATGTGTGCTATGTTTCAAAAGATGATCTGTATTTGTGTAGGATGCTAGCTGTGTTTACTTAGATATTTTCTGAAAATAACTTGTATAATTAAATCACAAGTAGGAGAAGTAAATCAAGAAACTGCAATAGGGTTTCTGTAATTTTGTATTCAGAAATTTTCACATTGTACCAGAGCGATTGTAGATCAAGCTGAAGCCATCAACAAGAGGCTGAAGAATTTTGCTGTAGGAAGGGCAGCTGAAGCAACACAGATCCAGGAGAAGGCAACACAACAGCAAGAGGGACGCAGACCCAGCAGAAGGGACGCAGAGCCAGTCTTGATGCAGGCGCTAGTGGGTGACGCAGAGGTTGTCAGACTCGCGTTGGGCTGACGCAGGCCCTAAAGGGTGACGCAGTCCGAGTTGGAGAGACACTGTGCCAGTTGTTGGGGTTGGAAGTGCAGCTTCTGATCTTCAAAGTTGTTGGTGGGGCATCGGTTTTGTTGGTGTAAAATAGTGCCTAGCAAAGGTGACAAAGTAAGGGGAAACAATCCCTCTGTAGATTTTTTCCAAGAAATCTGAGATTCGATTAGGAGGGTGATCGTAGAGGGTTGATTTAACAAAATTGGCAGAGGATTTCCGGGAGGGAATCAGTTGTGAGAGGGATCAGTTTCTCTAGAGGGTTTCTATCTCCAAGAAACCCAAATCCGATCTTCTATTGAGTGTTGTAGTAGCAAAAAGGAGAAGAGTACCTGTTTCGACTGTTTGAGCAGAGATGGCCCTGTACGGACTGACGCAGGCCCTAAAGGGTGACGTAGTCCGAGTTGGAGAGACACTGTGCCAGTTGTTGGGGTTGGAAGTGCAGCTTCTGATCTTCAAAGTTGTTGGTGGGGCATCGGTTTTGTTGGTGCAGAATAGTGCCTAGCAAAGGTGACAAAGTAAGGGGAAACAATCCCTCTGTAGATTTTTTCCAAGAAATCTGAGATTCGATTAGGAAGGTGATCGTAGAGGGTTGATTTAACGAAATTGGCAGAGGATTTCCGGGAGGGAATCAGTTGTGAGAGGGAGCAGTTTCTCTAGAGGGTTTCTATCTCCAAGAAACCCAAATCCGATCTTCTATTGAGTGTTGTAGTAGCAAAAAGGAGAAGAGTACCTGTTTCGACTGTTTGAGTAGAGATGGCCCTGTACGGACTGAGAGATCAGGATAGGTTAGACGGTGTGTCTAACTGACTCTAAATTTTTGATCTGGAAAGACAGAATCCTGACAGTCCTGGAGGAGTACGGTATTGGAGACCACGCAGAGAATATCCTAGCTATGTCGATCGATGCGGATGCCTTGAAGAAGTTCAACGAAAATCAGGCGCAGGCTAAGCGCTTCATCATGGATGGAGTGAAGGATCACGTGGTCTCGCACATTGCCGAGAAGAAGATGATAAATGACGTGTGGACAACTCTGACCATGCTGTATCAAGGTAGCTCCGTCCAACAGAAGATGCTTCTGGAGAATTAGATGTGGATGTTCTAGATGCACAAGGGAGAGGAGATCGATCCCTTCGTCTTCAGATTACAGACTAGCTGAGACTAGCTAATTGCCATGGGGGAAACTCCGGATGATGGGCTCATGGTGAGGACTGCCCTGAATGCAGTCACCGATGATTGGGAGACCTTTGTCCAAAGTATCTTGGGCAGAGCACAACTCCCAAATTGGGGAGACATGTGGGCAATCCTTCGACAGGAGGAGATCCAGAGGGTTTCCAAGAGGGAATTCAGCAACGAAGGAGTCAAGATAAAGAAGGAGGAGGAGGAAGATGCAGCCCTAACATCTAAGGGACAACAGAAGCAAGGGAAGAAGAAGAAGGACCTATCCAAGGTTTGGTGCTTCAGATGTGGTGAACTTGGACACTTCGCCAACACTTGTCTTAAGAGGAAGGACAAGGAAGCTTCAGATTCCAAGGCAAGAGCAGTGAAAGGAGACAGTGGCAACGAAGATGATGTGGCCATGAGTGCTTATGTACCTCGAGGGAAGAGGTGGGGCGACATAGATCTCTAGAGTGAGCTACAAATGGTGGGTGGCGAGATCCTTGATGTGCTCAATCTCTTGGATCACATACGAGCTATGGGAGCCTAAAGACAGTAGTAGGATGACTAGAGTTAGTCGGTGTAGAAGATCACGGAGAAGCAAAGGCAGTGCTGGGACGCTGAAGATTGGAGCAGCGCAGAGGAGAGGCAACAACAACGTGGAAGCATTAGTGCAGAAGCTGATGGGATTTCAGTAGCGTAGAGGCAGTGCTTACGCAGTGTAGTGCAACAGACAACACAAAGCAGCAATAGAGGGTGCCTTCAGTGATGAGATGCAGCCAGACTGGCTTGTCTGTCAAATGTTGGGTGATTGCCCTTCAGTTGCTTAATTCTTAGCAACTGAGTTGCAGTGCAACAGTTAGCAGTGGCAGTGCTATGGGCAACGTGATGCAGCAATTTGAGAGGGAGCTGCAATACAAATGTGGTAGTATTAGTGGCAGTGACATGGGCAACAACATAGAAAGCAGCAGTGCAATGGATGGAGGGCAATAGGCCAAGCATCAACAACACGGGGACCGATGCCAGAGATCAGGGTGATGCTTCAGTGGTTAAGTGTTGCTAGAGCACATTCGTCGCTAAGAGGGAGTGTTGAGAATTTGGGTAGCATTAGATGTGCTCTACCTACGAAACTTTGCTGAGGGGCTAGAACACATGAGATCTCCAAGACTCAGAAATCGTTTGGAGAAATTCCACCCAGTGTAAAAGTTACTCAAATAATTAAATTTTTTAGTGGGGACTCTAAATCTAACTTAGGGAAATTGAAAAATTAAAGTGAAGTAATTTACACATGTGGTGAGAATGTTCTAAGTGACGTGGATCAAGCTTTCTCTAATCTTAGGCGTTGATTAGTGATTAGATCACAGTCGTTTATTTCTCAATGAGAAAAGTATTAAAGGAAGGCTTGGGGTCAATTGGAGAACAAACACAGAGTAGCAACACTTGAGCTAAGTCAAAATTCTGGGGCATGGTTTGCTAAGAATTTTCGAGTGAGCTTGCAGTGCTAGTGAGGGGTATATTGGCAAGGGATGTTCTAATCCGAGGCTGAGAATTCATACATCAGAG
Organism: Pinus albicaulis; assembly: GCA_034641835.2. Taxonomy (NCBI): domain Eukaryota; kingdom Viridiplantae; phylum Streptophyta; class Pinopsida; order Pinales; family Pinaceae; genus Pinus; species Pinus albicaulis. Next base: position 1,532,795,260 of record CM076581.1, read on the forward strand.
AGGCAGTATCATACCAGGGAGTGTAGAAGCTAGCAGGAGGGACACAACCCAGCCAAGCTGACGCAGAGACCACTCAGAGGGTGACGCAAACCCTTCTGGGTGACGCGGAGGCAGCGCAGATGCCTTCAGAGTGACGCAGGGGCAGCCTGTGTTGCGCAGAGGCTGCGTTGGGTTAGAGAGGCTGACGTAGAGGCTGGAGGAGCTGCACTGAGGGTTCAAGTGGGCCAGAAGGGGTTTGAATCAACCATATTTTCTATCTCTGAGTGATAAGGTACTACTGTCGTGAATTTCTTTGTGGGGCAAACCACTACTGGTGCCCTAGATGTATTCAGATATTTGCTTAATAAATAAAGCCCTCAAAGAGCTGTTGCACCGGTTTTCCCACATTGTGTTTTTCCGGGGACATTTCTCCTAAAAATCATGTGTGTCCTTTTTCATATGTGTGCTGTGTTTCAGTGAATGATCTGTATTTGTGTAGGCTGCTTGTTGTGTTTACTTTGATATTTTCTGAATATTTTTTGAAAATAACTTGTATAATTAAATCACAAGTAGGAGAAGTAAATCAAGGCACTGCAGTAGGGTTTATGTAATTTTGTATTAAGAAATTTTCACAACTGTCTCTATGTGTTGTAAGTGCTCCTCCCATGTGCGGCTGTATATCAGGATATTGTCAAAGAACACCAGCACAAAATTCTTCAGTTGACCACGAAAGATGTGGTTCATGCAAGACTGGAAAGTAGTCAGAGCATTGGTCAGCTTGAAGGGCATCACCAAGAACTCGAAGTGGCCGTAGTGACATCAAAACGCAGTGTTGGGGATGTCCTTGTCCCTCACCCAAATTTGATGGTACCCCGACCTCAGATCAATCTTGGAGAAGAACTGCGCTCCCCTTAGCTCATCCATCAACTCATCGATCCTGGGGATTGGGTAGCAGTTCTTCATAGTTTTCTTGTTCAAGTCCTTGTAGTTTATGCACATCCGCAGCATCCCATCCTTCTTCTTCACCAGAACAACTAAAGAAGCGAAAGGACTCGTGCTGGGCCTGATGTGCCCTAATGCCAAGAACTCATGGATATCTCTCAATCTCTTCCCTATAGGCCTTGGGATGCCTGTAGTGGGTGGTGATCACGACTTGAATGCCGAGCTCCAACTCGATAATGTGCTCAAACCCTCGGTCTGGTGGCTACCCTAGTGGAATGTCCCCAAAAACCGTAGAGTAACAGTCTAGGAGAGCCTGGATATCGGGATGCGTGGGATGGCGTGAAACACCTGCATCCGAGATTCTCAAATCAGCTGTCCACTCTATGTCTCCCCACTGGAAATCTGCCTCCATCCTATGTGCAGAAACTGTCTGAGGGGGGTATGTATGCATGCCCCTAAGCATCACCTGTTTCACACTCTTCTTATCCACGAACTCCATTTCCAGTGTCTGCTAATCAGTAGTGACTCTACCAAGAGTGATAAGCCACTGAACCCCCAACATGATGTTGGTGTCCGGAATGTCGACCACAAAAAAATGGTCTGTCAACAAGTATGTCCTCGTGGTCACCGTCAAAGATGGGACATAACGCATGCACTGCATGGTCCTGGCCCTCGGAACTAGCACTGAAAACCCACAAAGCTCTCTGTCTGTATGCCCCTTCTTTGCACCCTTTGAGCATCGATGAAGTTGTGCATAGCCTCGCTGTCCAATAGCACTGAGACACGTTGTCCCGGAACAGCCCCCTGGACCCTCAGCGTTAGGTACTTGGGTACCCCTCGCAAAGATGCAAGGATCCCTCCAGTCGGTGAAAACGTTGATCCTCCTGCTGTTGGAGGAGGTGGTGGTGGAAGATCCTCCCCTGGTGCTCATGTGCCGGTATCTCCTCCCATCTCAAAAAATGTCTCCTCTTCCCCTTCATTATCGAAGAAGACCTCAATATAGTGTGCCTTCCCTCCAGCATACTGATGACCCAGTGCCCATGGCTCTTGGTAGGTGAAGCAAAGCTTCTTCCTCCTCAAATCCCTCTGGGTCTCATCATCCAATGGCCCTCGACCCTGGTTCCCTCTCGGGGGTAGAGCTCTCGTGTCCCTCCCTCTCTGCTAGAAAGCTGGTATGTTGGGCATGTGAAAATTTCTGAACACAGAAACCCTACTGCAGAATATTGATTTACTTCTTCTGCTTGTTTTATTATACACGAGTTATTTAATTGAAATATTCAAAAAACCATCAAAGTAAACACAATCTGTAACCTACACATATATAGATCATTTACTGAAACATAGCGCACATATGACAAAGGATACACATGATGTTTTCGGACGAATGTCCCCGGAAAAAACCAATGCGGGAAAACTGGTGCAGTAGCGCTTTGAGGGTTTTATTATTAAGCAGAATCTAAATACATCAAGGGCACCAGTAGTGGTTTGGCCGAGAGAGAATTTCACGGTAGTTGTACCTTATCACTCGGAGACAGAAAATATGGCTGATTCAAACCCTTAAGGAATTACTGAATACTAGCCCTTTTTGGCCCACTGGAACCCGAACGCTGTCCCTCCAGCCTCTGCGTCATCCTTTCCTGTCCAGCGCGGTCTCTGCGCAGCACAGGCTGCCCCTGCATCACCTTGAAGCCTCTGCGTCAGCCTGGCCGTGTTGCGTTCCTTCTTCTAGGCTTTGCCCTGCCTGGTATGGATCTGCCTATCTGATATATGTATTCTCGGCCTCAGATCAGAATATCCCTTGCCGATCTGCCCCTCACTAGCACTGCAAGCTCACTCGAAAATTCTTAGCAAACCACGCCCCAAAATTTCAACTTAGCTCAAATTCTACTACAATGTGTGTGTCTCCAACTCACCCCAAACCTTCCTATAATACTTTTCTTGTTGAGAAATCAACAGTCATGATCTAATCACTAATCAACGACGAAGATTAGAGAAAGCTTGTTCCACGTCACTTAGAACATTCTCACCACATGTGTAATTCAATTCACTTTAATTTTTCAATTTCCCTAAGATAGACTTAGGGTCTCCATTAAAAAAAGTAATTACTTCAATAACTTTTACACTGGGTGGAATTTCTCCAAACGATTTCTAGGTCTTGGAGATCTCATGTGTTCTAGCCCCTCCACAAAGTTTCGGAGCTAGAGCACATTCGATGCTACCCAAAATTTCAACACTCCCTCTTAGCGAGGAATGTGCTCTAACAACACTTCACCACTGAAGCATCACCCTGATCTCTGGCACTGGTCTTCGCAATGCTAATGCTTGGCCTGCTGCCCTCCATCCACTGCTCTGCTTCTTTCTGTACTACTGCCCATGACACTGCCACATCTGTACTATAGCTCCCTGTCAGATTGTTACATCATCCTGCCTATAGCACTGCCACTTCTAACTGCTGCACTGCAACTTAGTTGCTGAGAAGTAAGTAACTGAAGGACAATCACCCAACAACTAATAGACAAGTCAGTCTGGCTGCATCTCATCGCTGAAGCACACTCTGCTCCTGCTCTACGTTGTCCCTCTAGAGCGTCTACGCTACTGCTGCTCTGCACTACCCCTCTGCGCTGTTGAAGTCCCATCAGTCTCTGGGCTGCTGCTGCCACTGCACTGCGCTGCTCTAGTCTTCAACATCCCAACACTGCCTCTGCTACTCCATGATCTTCTGCACCCACTGACTCCAGTCATCTTGCTACTGTCTTAAGGCTCCCGTAGCTTGTATGTGATCCAAGAGTTTGGGCACCTCAAGGATTTTGCAACCTCCATTTGTAGCTCACTCTACAAATCTATGTCGCCCCAACTGTTCTCTTGAGGTACATGAGCACTCATGGCCACATCATCTTCGTTGCCATCGTCCCCTTCACTGCTACTGCCTTGGAATCCGAATCTTCCTTTCCCTTCCTCTTATGACAAGTACTGGTGAAGTGTCCCAGTTCGCCACATCTGAAGCACCGAACCTTCGATAGGTCCTTCTTCTTCCCTTTTTGCCACTGTCCCTTAGATGCGAGGGCCACATCTTCCTCCTCTTTCTTTATTTTGACCTCTCCATGGTTGAATTCCATCTTGGTTATTCTCTGGATCTCCACCTGTCGAAGGATTTCCCAGATGTCCCCTCAGTTTGGAAGTGGCGCTCTGCCCAAGATACTTTGGGCAAAGGTCTCCCAATCTTCTGTGACTGCATTTATGGCAGTCCTCACCATGAGCCCTGTTGTTGCACAGATTGTCCAGGCACCACGACAACGGCTCAGATTGTGGGCTGTCACCCTAATCCCCAGTCTCTCTATTTAAGCTGTCTCCTTGCAAGCTAAGGGAGGTAGACCCTATCAGAAATGAAGGACACGAATCCAGAAGACATAGCTAAAACACCAAACACTTGATAAAATTAACGAGATTTCACAGATTGATTATGTTAAAACCAGTGCCTTATGGAGTCAAACAAGATCCCGTTATGCAATTAAAGATAAGTGTTGGATGTATAACTGCTGCTAAATGACCACAATGATATTCAATAGAAGATGTCACGATCATTCATTAAGGCACTTGAGCCAATCAACAATGACCATTAAGATAAAAATTCCCGATGCTTGAAATTATGATGCTTCAATTATAACCCAGTTCGAAAATTAAAATATTCCATAGTCAAACTTTAGATAAAAAAGTTTAGGCTTATTTGACTATAGAAAATTTGAAAAAAAAAATTATGTTTTGTATTTTCTAGATATTTTTTTTTAGAGATTTTGGAATTTTTATTTTTTATTATTTTCTTTAAATTTTGAAACCAATTGAAAATCTAAATTTAAATAAAAGTTCTAATCTAGAAAATTAGAATCTAACTCAAAACACAACTAGAATTAAAATTAAACTAAATGAAACTTAAAAATTTAAAATCTAAAAGCTAAAACTAAAACAAATTTAAAATCTAAAATTAAATTAAAACTAAATTAAAAATAAAATTAAAACTATGATTAAAACTAAAAGCTAATACACAAAATCGAACTTGAAAAAAATCAAACCTAAAGTTAAACTAAACTAACTTTACAATCTAACAAAATCTAGGATCTAAATTTAATTAAAACTAAAAAAATTAAACAACAAGAAGAAATTGAAATAAACCTAACGGAAAATCCAAAACAAAAACAAAAGAAAATCTAATTGCTAATTAAAACTACGCCTAAGAAATTAAAGTCTAACAAAACAATGAAACGAAAAAATTAAAATGTATATACACGAAGGCTTTCGAATTTTAGCATACGCCGTTTTGTTTGCTTGTGTGTCTTTGATTTTCTGGAGGTCAACGATCGGAGGAGTGGCTCGAGGACGGCGGATAGGAATGAAGAAGCGAGCAGAGGAATGGACGAGGGCGGAGTATGGCAGGTCGATTGGACGGCAGCAAAATAAGATGGAGATGAGGACGACGCGTGAGGGCAGCAGAGATGGGTATTTGCAGCGTGAGAAGAGACAACAAAGGGGGGTTCGACGTCACAATGGGGAAGAAGGATCTGCAGCTGTCGAAAATCTGACCACGCAGAAAAGGACGGTCAATGCAGATCAGCTGGACGGTAATGGGAATGGAACGATGCAGCGTCTGGACGGTAGAGGAGACGCTGACAGCAGAAGGGAAGGAACGAGCATGAGGACGGTCAACAGAAATCGAGAGGGATGGCAAGACAAGTTGAAAATCAAATTGGTGGCAGCGTTTGCACGCAGAGATGGATGGCAGCATTGAAGGAAGAAATTGAGCGCAGACGGATTGGCAGAGGCAATGTATAAACCCAGAAATCTAAAAATTTTCTTTGAAATCTTGATCTGATACACTTCTTCAATCAAATGATGCTCAGATTCTCATGCTCCTTAAAATCAAATAATGTCAAATCTTGCCCACAGTAGCAGTTTGAGGCTAGATCTGGCCTTTGGAGGCTAGCTTTGCCTCGTATCTTAAAAGAATTTTTTGATTTAAACCCACAACCTGCAAGAAACCAGCAAGATCTGAAGATATACACACTAAGAGAACGATTAAACCCTTACAATCTTTAAAAAAATACAAATTTACAAACTAATCTACAAATTTGAGGCCCTCATGGCCAGATTTGAATCCATTTTAGCACAGTTTTTCAGAGATTTAAAATTTTAGGGAGAGGCACAAACTAATCTACAAATATGAGGCCCTCATGGCCAGATTTGAATCCATTTTAGCACAGTTTTTCAGAGATTTAAAATTTTAGGGAGAGGCACAAGCCTTAGAAAATCCTGCAAAATCACAAATTTCATAAGATAGACTTGGAATTTAACAAATAATGAGCTTTTCAGATTTATGTTTATTGAGAGTCGGCTAGTCCAACCGAAGACTTCCTCAGATGCTCAATCTTAGAAAATTTTCCCTGCACACTTAGATATGAACCTTAGAGTGATAGAGATTTAAGAAAATAACATGAGATCCTTTAGCAAAATCAAAATGTCATTTTATGAATCCAAAAAACTGCACAAGATACGTGTATGCAGATTAATCCATGAAGGCCATCAACCATAAAATGCAAAAACAAAGTAGCAGAGTTTAGAAACAATTCACCACATAGATCCAAGAAGGAACATCAAAATTTGTAACCCCAAAGTCTTTATGCTTTATTACCCAAAAATTCACAAGAGCTTCTAAGAACAAGTGCATGATCCTAAGATCGGAGGATTCAAGACTGAGAAAGACCTCTAAATTTAGAGGAAAAAATCTCCAACGGCTAGTTTGGATGATCCTTGTCAAAATAATTTCGACCGTCCAAAAGATTTAATCATCTTTTAATCCGGAGCGTTGAAATTAAAATTTTGGGGAAAAAACGAATTTATCTTTTAATTCAATTTTAATTAACTCAAAAATATTATTTTTGAGTTAATTACCCCAAAATTTTGACTTTGACTTAACCACCAAGGCCCAAAGGTCCAAAATTTCTTAAAATTCTCAAAATTCCCTTGACCTGGGGCCTTTAAAAAATCATTTTTTAAGGACCAACGAATTTTTCCTTTAAAGAATTTTATCCTAATTTAGGATCCTAAATTAATTAATTTTCTGGCTTTTTGATTTTTTTAATTAATTGACTAGAAAAATTAATTAATTGACTGAGAGGGGATTTTAATTATTTTTCCAACCCTCTTTACATAAGATAATACATTTACATATATGAAGGGGGAATACCCAATCGTATAGACCCTCAAATAAATACCCAATTCTGCGACTCAAAATATGATCTAGTAGACCAAGTAGCTCAAACTACTTTTACAAGGACTCGATAGAAAACACTAGGACTCACTTAGCATGCTGATGATAAAATCCACCCTAGCTTTGGGGTGAGGCTGGAGGGAAAAACTCTGCCGATCACTTTCGTGAATCAGTGAGACAAAAAACCTCCTAGGATAGAGATCATCAACAACATACTAGGCTTACCTAGGTTGTTACATACATTGATGGTCTTACTTAGATCATTTACATCATAACATGCAGAATGGGTTTACATCATTTATAACAAAATGTCGGCTGACGATGAATTTTGGATGACATGAGCCTCGAACATGATAAGTCCCATTTGAAAAAATGGGGGTGTACTGCTATGGAGTCGTTGACAAAGTGTGGTCAACATCTGGCTCTACTTGGGGACACGTTGCTTCATTGAAGGAATGTGAGAATCCAGAATCTGCATCCAAGCGACACACAAGATTACATAAGTAGCGTCCATCCAAATATCATCATATAACATTAAGCTCATGAAAAATAGAAGCTCTTCTTTTATTTATTATTCTACTTAACATGAAAAGTAAATCTACTCTAACTGCAAAATGAAATGCTGAAATAACAAGGTGTAAGGTTAGAGATACAATACAAAAGATGCCCTGTGGCATCAGATGTGCTCAATATAGTGCATGCTGAGCATTTGCCTGCTTTCAGGCAAGTCTGTGGGCTGCTTTTCAAATGTGCCATGTCCAATCTTGCTAATTGTAGGACTCTGTCTTATCCGAATGTCAAGCTGCTCTCGACCATTAGACGAATCAAACCACTTACTTCTTCTTTTTTTCTTTTTTATCTTCTTCTGAGTGGGTTGTGATGTCAGCAATGAGACCACTGTAGATTTCTTGTCCTCATCTTGAAGATGTTTGTACAAAATATCTGAAGAACCTGGAGCATGACCAATATTATTCTGGATATGCTCTGTCAATGGTGACACATAAGCTTGGTCTTTCTCAACATCCTTTGAAACCATAGTTAAATCCTCCGTGTGATGAGATGGGAATGGCTTTAGCAGACAAGAAGTCTTATGATCTGTTGATGAATCTTCATAATCAAATTTCGGCTGAAACTTTTGTATATGTAATTTTTCCATTTTTTCCAACCTTTTTTGTATGGAACTCATCTCCAACAAGTGATTTTCCTTCATGGTAGTCATTTCCTGGGTGTGTCTTGCTTCCATTGCAATCATATGATTCTGTATAATGGACATCTGATTAGAATGATTAACTTCCATTATCTTTAACCTGTTTTCCATGACATTTATTTCTTGTGCATGACTTGCTTCCATGGAAGTTATCTTATTTTGAAGATTGATTTGGTTAGCTTCCATGTTTTGAATCATTTGCGTATGATTGGGTTGCACATCCTTAATCATCTGAGCTGGTTCCTTAACCTGACTTTCATGATCTTCTATATGCATGTGATAGTCCTTACCAACAACATTAATTAGATGGCTCGACCCTGCCATTCTACTATCTATGATTCTTTTGACAACATGGCAAGTAACCTCTTCATGAAGAGCATTACAGGCTCTACAATAAGGAAGAGCTTCATCCACAAGATTTGCAAACTCGAGTTGATTTGTCGGTCTCTGCTCATAAGATAGGCCTCTTTTCTGCAAAGCATTATTATTTCGAGGTTGGGAATTCTACGTTTGAGCCTTTTCCATTTGAACCAACCTATCCTATAAGACACTTATTTCCTTAGCATGTTCAGAGATCAATTTCGCTTGATTAAGCTCCATGCTTTCAAGCTTTTGCATTAACCTTTTCATAGAGTCATCATCATCTTCTAGAGGTTCTTTACCTTTAAAACCAGGAATTTCAGACTTCCCAGATGCCTTTTTATCTTTTTCGAGCTCTTCAGCTAAAGCTTGACAAGCCTTATAATTTGCAGTTTTAGCCCGCCTTAACTCATATGAAGTATCATAATCAAAAGCATCAATGTAAAAATTCAGAAGAGATCCATCAAGAGGTTTATGAGTTTGAGATATTTATCTAAGGATACCATTAAATCTCCTGTTAAATTCTTCAATCGTTTCATTTTCTTTCTTTTTTATGGTACTGATCTCCCTTACCAAATGCCTATCTTCCCTTTTATCACCGTACTTTTCCTTAAAGGCAGCTACAATTGATTCAAAAGTATCAAATGAATTATCAGGTTTTTCCGTAAACCATTCAGCAACATCCTTACCAAAAGTAAGAACAAAAGCTCTCATCTTTACATCCTCGAAATTATTATTTGCAACTGCAAATCTATTCCACCAGTTAGTGAAAGCAAACAAATGAGACTTGCACTAACTGCTTCATTTCCTTGAAAAGATGGTAATTTATCCATTTGAGGGACATCATGGGGATAACCCTGAATATTAGCAAAATTACACGGGGTAAAAACATCCATGATATCATTTTTAGGATTTTAGAAATAGATCCGTGTTCAAGAATAGTCAAAAGGTCCTCAAGAAGCGAACTTCTTAGCAGGAACTCTTGTAAGAAATGAAAGAATTGGAGTCGCCACTTGAACATGAAACTAATTCTAAAACAGAAGAAATAATCGAGAGATAGCAGATGGATATCAAGGGGGGATTCTTGTCTGGGAGTAAAAAGATGAATAAGTGGAGTCGCCACCCAAACAAGAGGTCAACCGAAATGTCCAGGTGCTAAAGATACGATGATGAAAAGATTAGTGATATGACGAAAGATAAGACGATGAAAATATGAAGAGATGAAAAGTTGCCAGAAAATGTGATCCCTTGCAACAGGCTAATGAATGGCGAAAGAAGGATTAGAAGATTAGAAAATGTCGTTAAGACCAAGGACAAAAAAACTCTATCCCCGGCAACGGCGCCAAAAAATGTTGTCGCACAGGTTGTCCAGGCACTGCGACAATGGCTCAGATCGGGGGCTGTCACCCTGATCTCCAATCTCTCTATTTAAGCTGTCTGCTTGCAAGCTAAGGGAGGTAGACCCTATCAGAAATGAAGGACAAGAATCCAGAAGACATAGCTAAAACACCAAACACTTGATAAAATTAACAAGATTTCACAGATTGATTATGTTAAAACCAGTGCCTTATAGAGTCAAACAAGATCCCGTTATGCAATTAAAGATAAGTGTTGGATGTATAACTGCTGCTAAATGACCACAATGATATTCAATAGAAGATGCCACGATCATTCATTAAGACACTTGAGCCAATCAACAATGACCATTAAGATAAAAATGTCCGATGCTTGAAATTATGATGCTTCAATTATAACCCAGTTCGAAAATTAAAATATTCCACAGTCAAACTTTAGATAAAGAAGTTTAGGCTTATTTGACTAAAGAAAATTTGAAAAAAAAATTGTGTTTTGTATTTTCTAGATATTTTTTTTTAGAAATTTTGGAATTTTTATTTTTTATTATTTTCTTTAAATTTTGAAACCAATTGAAAATCTAAATTTAAATAAAAGTTCTAATCTAGAAAATTATAATCTAAATCAAAACACAACTAGAATTAAAATTAAACTAAATGAAACTTAAAATTTAAAATCTAAAAGCTAAAACTAAAACAAATTTAAAATCTAAAATTAAATTAAAACTAAATTAAAAATAAAATTAAAACTATGATTAAAACTAAAAGCTAATACACAAAATCGAACTTAAAAAAAAATCAAACCTAAAGTTAAACTAAACTAACTTTACAATCTAACAAAATCTAGGATTTAAATTTAATTAAAACTAAAAAAACTAAACAACAAGAAGAAATTGAAATAAACCTAACAGAAAATCTAAAACAAAAACAAAAGAAAATCTAATTGCTAACTAAAACTACGCCTAAGAAATTAAAGTCTAACAAAACAACGAAACGAAAAAATTAAAATGTATATACACGAAGGCTTTCGATTTTAGCATACGCCGTTTTCTTTGCTTGTGTGTCTTTGATTTTTTGCAGGTCAACGGACGGAGGAGTGGCTCGAGGACGGTAGACAGGAATGAAGAAGCGAACAGAGGAATGGACGAGGGCGGAGTATGGCAGGTCGATTGGACGGTAGCAAAATAAGATGGAGATGAGGACGACGCGTGAGGGCAGCGAGATGGGTATTTGCAGCGTGAGAAGAGACGACAGAGGGGGGTTCAACGTCACAATGGGGAAGAAGGATCTGCAGCAGTCGAAAATCCGACCACGCAGAAAAGGATGGTCAATGCAGATCATTTGGACGGTAATGGGAATGGAACGATGCAACGTTTGGATGGTAGAGGAGACGCTGACAGCAGAAGGGAAGGAACGAGCATGAGGACGGTCAACAAAAATCGAGAGGGATGGCAAGACAAGTCGAAAAGAAAATTGGTGGCAGCGTTTGCACGCAGAGATGGATGGCAGCGTTGAAGGAAGAAATTGAGCGCAGACGGATTGGCAGAGGCAACGTATAAACCCAGAAATCTAAAAATTTTCTTTGAAATCTTGATCTGATACACTTCTTCAATCAAATGATGCTCAGATTCTAATGCTCCTTAAAATCAAATAATGCCAAATCTTGCTCACAGTAGCAGTTTGAGGCTAGATCTGGCCTTTGGAGGCTGGATCTGCCTCAGATCTTAAAAGAATTTTCTGATTTAAACCCACAACCTGCAAGAAACCAACGAGATCTGAAGATATACACACCAAGAGAACGATTAAACCCTTACAATCTTTAAAAAAATACAAATTTACAAACTAATCTACAAATCTGAGGCCCTCATGGCCAGATTTGAATCCATTTTAGCACAATTTTTCAGAGATTTAAAATTTTAGGGAGAGGCACAAGCCTTAGAAAATCCAACAAAATCACAAATTTCGAAAAATAGACTTGGAATTTAACAAATAATGAGCTTTTCAGATTTATGTTTATTGAGAGTCGGCTGGTCCAACCGAAGACTTCCCCAGACGCTCAATCTTAGAAAAATTTCCCTGTACACTTAGATCTGAACTTTAGATTGATAGAGATTTAAGAAAGTAACATGAGATCCTTTAGAAAAATCAAAATGTCATTTTATGAATCCAGAAAACTGCACAAGATACCTGTATGCAGATTAATCCATGAAGGCCATCAACCATAAAATGCAAAAACAAAGTAGCAGAGTTTAGAGACAATTCACCACAGATTCGAGAAGGAACATCAAAATTTGTAACCCCAAAGTCTTTATGCTTTATTACTCAAAAATTCGCAAGAGCTTCTAAGAACAAGTGCACGATCCTGAGATCGGATGATTCAAGACTGACAAAGACCTCTAAATTTATAGGACAAAATCTCCAACGACTAGTTTGGATGATCCTTGTCAAAATAATCTCAACCGTCCAAAAGATTTAATCGTCTTTTAATCCAGAGCGTTGAAATTAAATTTTTTGTAATGTTCCCATTTTTGGTATCACCCGTGACAGGGCTAGGAGGGACTTCCAGAGTTAGGAGCAGACAGGTCACATGTACAGATTGGTGCTATCAGTGGGCTCAGGAGCTTTTCGAAGGAGTTTTGAGGAGTTTTCATGGGGTTCGGAGGCATTCGGTTGATATACTCCACCATCCGAGCAATTTGGCTTTCGTTCCGATGCATTCCGATAACTTTCGGAATTTTGAGTTATTTATGGACTTAACTCAACTGATTATGCTCAAGGTGGCATTCCGGGAGGAATACACGATGGAACACCTTAGTGCAATAGCTCATCGGAACCGGGACGAGGAGACCTACACGATGGGACAGTTAGATAGAGATTTCAGTGACCGGAGGAGGCGTGGTAGCCGATATACCCTTTTCTGCATTAAAAAGGAATATTTTATAATATTTTAATAAAAAGGGAAAAGTGCTCCATAAATAAAATAATAATAAAATAATGCTCTAGAAGGCTCCAAGGGATCTATAAAAGAAAGGGAGGAGGCCATTGGGAGATATCTTTGGAGTAGATCATTTGCTTGTGTATGAGAGGTTTGAGGACGTGGTTCTCTACTTCAACCGTAGCCCCAGGACGGAAACCCTCGGGTGATTTGTGAGTGTTGGACAAAAACCCAACTCTCTTGAGGAGACTTCACTTAGGAGTTTCACAGAGCTTCAGAGTTTGGTGTGAGGATCATTCAGATCTTCAACTTGGGCTTCATCAGTTTCAATGGGTTTAGTTTCAGCTGTTGCAGGAGGGAGAGTGCAGCAGTGCAGTTTGTGGCCAGTGCCGTTCAGCAGCTTATCTTGGTGGCCAGTTTTCTATCTCAGCTCTTCTTGGGTCAGATCTATATGTAAACCCCTGTTTATTATCTATAATAAAAGCTGAGATTTTTCTTCTGTTCCATATGGTATTGGATTGCAGTGTTTCCTGTCTCTTTATTTTACATGGCAATCTTCTGTTGAATAAATGTTTATTTTACGGCAAATTGTGGTATTGAGTATTTTTCTGCATTTTAGTTAAAATATCCCATCCGGGATATTACAGTGGTATCAGAGCTGGTGATCTTGCCAGCCTGAGGGTTTACTTGCCAAATTATCAGAAAAACCAAGTTCAAAGAGGTCCACTTCAGAAGAAGGTTGAGGGTTTCAAATTATCATCAGTGTTTCCGGTGGAAATGTGGCGTGGGTCATGCATATTTGGAAGGTCGAAAGTGCTGGCCCCATGAAATGTGATAAGACTGAGGGAGCCGTTACAAAGGTTTTGAAGGGAGTATCACCCAGCATCAATTAAGATCAACTTAGCAGCACATCTGGGGGACGTGTGGCCTGTTCGAAGTTTGAACCGCTGCCAATATCGATTTTCAAGAAGTCGCTGAGAGACCGTAGATAGTCAACGATATATGGTATCCTTAATGCAGAGAGGAGAACATATGTGTTGCACGAATCTGAATGCGTGTGGTGAGGACCAACGCAACGTCCAGTGATGAACGGAATTGAACGGTGGGCAATATTATCTACAGGTTCAACTCAAGGGTGACAAATTGAGTTGTCGACCACTCTGATCCCATTGAAAGGCGGGGCCACATCCTGAAATTCTTCATGTCCACTAGCGCCGTAACTGAGTCGTCGGGAGCAAGAAACAAGGTGGACGAGCTGAACGCGCAGCGAATGAGAATTTGTGGGGCCATGCTTATAAAAATTTAAAAGTGGCATGTGATTTTATTAAGTGGGGCCATGAATATCTCATCAAAGTCGAAGTATGGGTTATCTCTTTTGAGCCATTGAGAAAGAGTGACGGAGCCATCGAGAAAAGGGGACCGTGAAATGGCGAGAAGGCAGTGCATATTATTAAACAAGCTGTCCAAGAAGGCTGTGCGAAATACTTCATAATTCTGGGCACAAATAGGAAGAGCGTATCTTCGCTCATACTGTTCGAAGCGTAATTTTATTGTGCTGCGTATGGGTGTTTCACAACGTTGTGGGGACAGCCGCCAAATCATACTCGACAAACGTTGTCGAACGCTATTGAAGACCAATTTTCATCTGATTTGTTGGGGAATCAACTGTGGCGTACTCCAATTACATCTGCGTCGACCTATGTCAAACTCGAGCAGGAAAATATTTATTTGGAGCCGCAGCAGTAGTTATTGAAGCAACTGGGCAGAGGACGCGCCTCGAGGACTGAGTTGTTGATTGTATTCGGGCATAGGTGGCCGCATACGTTAAGGGCGTCAATTTCCTTGTTTTGGTGTGCCAAAGGTTCCGCGTTTAATTTCTGAAGGTGTTTCCTTTGGATTGGCAAGTTCTGCCTCAAGGAAAACAAATTTTTGCAGTGGCTGAGCAGCATTCTGGGCGTAGAACAAATTTTGGGCACTTCATTGGGCGAGGAACGATTATCTTGCATTAGTTGAGTCAACACATCAGTACCAGGTTCTCTTTCTCGTTTTATTTTATTTTCCCAAGTTGCTGGTAGTTTCCTGGTGTTTTATGATTCATCTTGAAATCGTGCCACAAGTTTCAGAACGTTGCCTTTGTAGTGTTGATTGCCATTGTCATCAGTCATAGTGTTGTTTGAGCTGACAGCATTGTGTATGTGTTAGTAAGGTCTGAATTTTGCAACCCATTGTGTGGCTGTGTGTCCAAAGTTTGGTTTGTATCACTCAAGAGTTTAATGAGCAATGTAACGGCAGATTAGTATTGATGCCAAGTCACTATGAGTGAATCTATTCTAGAGCTGTTAACATAAGCATCATATATGTGTTGTGAGAAATCCAACCAAGCTGTGAGTCATGAAGTTCCTATTATTGTGCATGGCTAAGAGGGAAATTTGCATTACTGATTGTAGTTGAAATCTTGTATTTGACACCAGCAAACACGTGTCACCTACAGCAGTATATATTTGTACTGTTTGACAAAAACCGCACCTACAGCCATAAGTCTGTTATATGCTTGACAAATTAAACTCAGAAAAACCACTGAAGGCATCCATAAAACTCAGAAATTATAGTGATGTTTGGGGTCTGTTTAAAGAGATTTAACCAGCTCTTCCTGTTGAAGGTAAATAGTAAACTCAGGTTTAAATAATATCTCAGTGTATTTGGGCCGAGCTTCCCAAGTAAAGTCCTAATTTACAGTTGCTCATTGAAATCAAGTTTAGGGGTGTCCACTTGTTACTTCATTGTTAAATTGCCCATGGCAATATGATAATAAAACAGAGGCATGATTCTATAGCATGTGGGAAGATGGACCTTGGAAGGTCACTAGAAAACCTCAAAAGCATTCTCAAGGAACTCGATCAATTGCAAATCAAGACCTCACACAGCAATGCTTCGCTTAACCAACCAGAAGCAAGATATAATAGCAGACTTTTCTCCAAGAAGGTAAATAAATTGCTCCAACAAAAGTATCCGAGGAACCTACAAAAGGAGGAAGAAGTGGGAGATTGGCTTTATGCACTTGGGATGAACTTGAAGAGTGGAAGATTAGGAAATGACTTTCCCACGTTGGGAAACTAGATTCCTGTCTTTCAAAGGTACAACAATCTGATTGGTGTTTGAATTGGGCTTTGAAGCCATCTATGCTTGCATTAATACAAGCCAGATTCTTGGAACATCCAAGTGAGAGAGTCCAGCTTATAGTTGCCTCTTGTTTCAGCGATATCTTGAGGATAACAGCACCCTTCCCTCCCTACAATGATGATATTATGAGAAGAATTTTCAAATTGATTGTAGAGACTTTTCAGGATTTGGACAACAGCACAGGTTCTACCTTCGGGAAGAAGCTTGATATTCTATGGAGTATGGCCACAATCAAGACTTATGTCATCATGTTTGACCTTGAGTGTGATGACCTGATTTTGCAGATGTTCCAATGCTTCTTCAGCATTAGGAGGCATCATCCTGATACTGTCATAGCACACATGCAGTCCATCTTGTCATCATGTATGAGAGACCATGAGACCATTGGCCGAGAATTGCAGACCCGGTTGTTGAGCATTTGGAGGAGAGAGCAATTGGTCTCGCCTGCTGCTTATGAACTAGCCCAAGGGCTAGTTGAGCAGAACATTGAGTTTCTCAGGAGACAGTTGACCAGGGAGGAGCGGCTCCAATTTAGTGGGTCAGGCAGCAAAAATGAGCTGAGGAGGAAGGGACTTTGCTTCCTTTGCAAAGAACCTTGGGGGCCTAATCACTCATGTTTGAGAGATGCGGATGAGGTGGCAGAGGTAGAGTAGGTAGACGTTCCTTCTGTATGCCAGGATGAGGACTCTTCTTTAGATGAGTCCATGGGATCATATGAGGATGCTTCTGGGGAGCGAGAGCAGCCATGCAGAGATGATGATGACAGTAGACCAGAGCTGTGTTCTAGTGTGCAGGGTGAGCAGTCAGGGGACTGTATAGGAGATACTCTGGGTGATGAGCCACTTGTGATGATTCAGCCAGAGTAGCATATGATGGAGCCTGAGTCAGCAGAGGAGGATACTATGGACATCAGGCATGACATTTCCTTGGGTGAGATCCAGATGGGCACCCACATTGAGCCTATGATGGATATGCAGCTAACATTGGGGGCAACCTTTGAGGAGGAGCAGTCAGATGCACAGACACCAGTTGCAGATCCATATCCTCTAGAGACGTTGGAGGTCGATGGGATAGTTTTGCAAGGAGCTAGGGGACAGCAGGAGTTTTACATTTCCGATGAGAGGGATGAGTTTGTGGAGATGGTGGAGCATCCATCTTTGGGCCGACACATTGATGAGATACAGATAGACGTACATACAGTCGGCCGAGCTGCAGTACTTTCGATGAGTAGTACTCTCCAGGAGTACATCGATTGGGCTTGCAGCATGTCTTGCCCACTTTGGCCCACTATAGAGAGAGGGGCTTTTTTCTATAGGCAGTTTCCATTGGTAGACAGGGCAGAGCAGTGGGAGTTGACTACGGGCTGGCGACAACACCCTGGGCATGTTCCATGTGTAGTTGTTGCCACATTGGATTCTTCTTCCAGGATGGACTGGCGGGAGATCATGAGTTGGTACCCTCTTGATGGTACGGTATTTTTCGTGGGGAGCACATCAGAGCAGGGGCCCTTAGACACAGTAGATGTTACAGATTCCAGTTGGCAGGAGGGCACCGGTTGTCGTTACTTCAGGACTCCTTCCCGATTCCAGGAGAACAGGATCAGCATGGGATTTAGTCAGGACTTGGATTGGAGAGAGGTGATGAGTTGGTATGCAGTTGGTGGGGCAGCATATGCAGTTACAGGTACAGCACAGCAGGAGCCCGGGAGCATTGATGCTTGCTGGTGGGCTTCACCTCTGAGAGCATCAGCTATAGCCAGAGACAGTGCGCAGCCTGAGCCGTGGGACTTGGGTGATGATTGGCCATGGTGGCATTGGGATCCGAGAGGATTGTTTGTTGAATGGGACAGAGAGAGATCAGTTTGGGATCCCGGCATTGAGGGGTCTGTTCCGAGAGGTTGGACACAGGTGCATAACAGTACCCCGAGGTTGGTATGGGATCCAGGCATTGGGTCTGAGATGCAGCGGGCCAACAGAGTGGCCCACATATTTCGATTGCTTGAGGGCAAGCAATCTTGGGGCGAGAGGTCTGTAATGTTCCCATTTTTGGTATCACCCGTGACAGGGCTAGGAGGGACTCCCAGAGTTAGGAGCGGACAGGTCACATGTACAGATTGGTGCTATCAGTGGGCTCAGGAGCTTTTCGGAGGAGTTTTGAGGAGTTTTCATGGTGTTCGGAGGCATTCGCTTGATATACTCCACCATCCAAGCAGTTTGGCTTTCGTTCCGATGCATTCCGATAACTTTCGGAATTTTGAGTTATTTATGGGCTTAACTCAGCTGATTATGCTCAAGGTGGCATTCCGGGAGGAATATATGATGGAACACCTTAGTGTAATAGCTCATCGGAACCGGGACGAGGAGACCTACACGATGGGACAGTTAGACAGAGATTTCAGTGACCAGAGGAGGCGTGGTAGCCGATATACCCTTTTTTGCATTAAAAAGGAATATTTTATAATATTTTAATAAAAGGGAAAAGTGCTCCATAAATAAAATAATAATAAAATAATGCTCTAGAAGGCTCCGAGGGATCTATAAAAGAAAGGGAGGAGGCCATTGGGAGACATCTTTGGAGTAGATCATTTGCTTGTGTATGAGAGGTTTGAGGACGTGGTTCTCTACTTCAGCCGTAGCCCCAGGACGGAAACCCTCGGGTGATTTGTGAGTGTTAGACGAAAACCCAACTTTCTTGAGGAGGCTTCACTTAGGAGTTTCACAGAGCTTCAGAGTTTGGTGTGAGGATCATTCAGATCTTCAACTTGGGCTTCATCAGTTTCAGTGGGTTCAGTTTCAGCTATTGCCGGAGGGAGAGTGCAGCAGTGCAGTTTGTGGCCAGTGCCGTTCAGCAGCTTATCTTGGTGGCCAGTTTTCTATCTCAGCTCTTCTTGGGTCAGATCTATATGTAAACCCCTGTTTATTATCTATAATAAAAGCTGAGATTTTTCTTCTGTTCCATATGGTATTGGATTGCAGTGTTTCCTGTCTCTTTATTTTACATGGCAATATTCTGTTGAATAAATGTTTATTTTACGGC
>CM076581.1:1533414609-1533580441 GCA_034641835.2 Pinus albicaulis
AATCGAGTGTTTCCCATAGGTGAATGCTGCAATAGAATAAATTGAGATTCCTTCTGCCAAATTCTGAGACAGTTTACCAATAAGATCGATAACAACTGGATCATTTAAATATTTCCTCGAAAGCCTCTGCACCCAGACAGGCATTGTAGCAGAAAAAATCATACTTGGGACTTTTTTACGAGTGTCAAGTTCTCCTGAAGCCTTTCCTCTGAAGCCTTTGCAAGTTCTCCTGTTAGAGCCAAGATGAGTTCCAAGGGACACAATCTGCGCCAATTTTTACAGTTGTGCTGAGACGATATTTATCGTGTAAACTCTAGCTTCAATAGTCTCGCAGTCATGGAGGCTGCTAAAGTTCCACCATAGGGGGGACAGTTAACTGCAAAGAAATACTCGCCAAAGAAATAGTATGGATCTAAATGAACAAACCCTGACCTTATGTTGTTTCTTTGTTCACCATTTGAAGTCCTGAAATTAATACAATATTTGATCTTTTCGAAGTCTTTCTGATTGGAGAAAATGTTGTGGCCATTTCCCAATCTTTGAAATCGAGCGAGGGAAAGAAGAGGAGGATATGTTTTCCGTGGTCCTATCCCCATCTTCTTTGCCATTGCGCTTTCTGGAGATTT
Source organism: Pinus albicaulis (assembly GCA_034641835.2). NCBI lineage: Eukaryota > Viridiplantae > Streptophyta > Pinopsida > Pinales > Pinaceae > Pinus > Pinus albicaulis. The sequence goes on from CM076581.1 coordinate 1,533,415,236, forward strand.
GAACCCTCATCCTCCTCCTCCTCGTGGGCACACTCTTGATGTCCTTGCTCCATACAGGCTTATTAAGTTTCACATGAAGCCTCACATCTGTGGTTCCCATAGCATTTTCCACAAATCTCCTTACGGCCCTTGGAGCCATTTTCTTAAAAGTGCAACCATGGAGGCGCTTGCAAATATTGATCGTGTACTCCCTGTTCACGACCTCATCCTTGCGGCTCTTTCCCTTCTCCACCATCGTGCCATCTGCTAGCCTCATCTTCCTCAGCTCATCTTCTAGTCTTCTCTCTCTGCTAGAAATAAACCCTTGGGTTAATACGTTGATTGACATGGATTGTTGGTCCTCTCTAACATTCCTCTCCAAATCCCTTATGCCTACTGGGTTCTCTGCGAAGACGGCCTCAATGGAGAAAATGTGTAACAAATAGGTATATATTTTTGGCAAAATCGAGATAAATTTGATAAAGTAGCGGGAAATGGTCTGGAAATAGGACTTTGGTCACAGTTCCTTGTTCCGCAAAATGAATGGAAGAGAGGGAAAGGAAATTTCAATGAAAATAACCATTCTTAATATTATTTTATTAGTTTCAAATTTCTTAGGATTTTTTTAATTTATTGGGAGAAATGTCAATTAAAAATTAGTTTTTTAATTTTTTAGGTTTTTAATTTATCAAGAGAAATTTTGCTCTTCCAATTTTAATTGTGGCTAGAATTTGTTTAACCTTTATAGTAGAGATGTTGTCATGTCTATTTAAAAGTATAACATTTATTTAAACATTTTGACTCGATAAAAATAAACAAAATGAAATAAAAGTATAAATAAAATCCAACATAATAGAAATATTATAATGTTTTGTTAAATGTTTTGACTCAATAAAAATAAAATAAAATTTATAGTTAATTATAATTAATAATTGAACTATCTTAGATCCATCTTAACTCCACATCTACAAAGCAAAGGGATCAACTATGTTTAGATGCAAATATTATTTAGAGTGAAAAGAAATTTGATCCCCCTAAGTGCTTGGTAGATCCGTTATTGAGGTGCTTGGTAGATATGCTACTTCCTGCAACGGGCTTTTGAGGTGGATCTAGGTTGGTATAAAAGTAAGTTATAATTACTTAAAAAGAATAATAAAAATAAGAAGAGAGTAAGAGAGGGGTGTCACAATGTTAAACTTTTTATTTTATTTTAAAGCATTCCTATATAATTATAAATATTTAGTGATTATTTAAGCATGCTATATAATTATAAAAATTTAGTTATTGCATAGAAGTGATAAAGTTTTCTAGTTAATTGAACCCAAGGGAAAACACCTTAAATTATAAAAAATGTTGAAATTTCCATATGTGGTAAGTAATGCTATATCATCACCACCCAACCATAGGAAACATTCTACCACCTCTTCTAAGCCAATCACTCTTGAACAACTAACCACCCAATATAGAATTGTGTTGTCTTCGTCAAGGCTGAATGATCATTTACCTAATGGAAACAAGATTCCACTTACATTTCACACATCAATGATGTTGTCTTTTCATGGCTAACACGTTATTCAACACATTGCCAATTTACATATTCCTCCCCCAAGCTTGTGTTACAATGTTTTTTCAATTATCAAACCTTGTTAAGGGGATCTCCTAGTCCACACCAAACTAGTACACCATCCTAATTGCCATATGAAACAACCTAAGTCACTCACAAAGTATACCAAACATATAAAATCATTGTCCACTCTTAGTCGTGTTTACCCGACATGCCATCCATTTTACCATTGCTAATGGCACCTCAAGTAAGATCCTTACATTCTCCCCTCACTTTAATGATTAGCATCTTCATCAACATGGCTCCATTGGCTTCTCTAATGGACAAGGCATTGATGGTTAACATACACTTTTTAATTTTTGCATTTAAATGTGGTGTTCATACCATTTGTCATGAGGGTAAACTTTTCAATCCACTTAAGCATCTAATACATCTCAAGAAGCCTAGTATTTTTATGGCATTGACATGGAATTACTAGTTATGCACGACCATAAACCTCTTGTATCACTCCAACTATGCCTAGCCAACATGCCCTAACTGAACCCAAGTTAGGCTCCTTAAAATATAGGAAATGTTGCATTGTTGTTTCATTGTAAGTGATATTGTGTCATCACCACCCACACATAAAAAACCTTTCACTACCTCCCTCAAGCCAACACACTTGAATAACTAACCACCTAGTGTAATACTATGTTATCTCCATCTAGACCAACTTCTCGTAATTCTCTAAAGGTCATGTACATAGTGGCAACAAGCTTCGACTTACCTTCAATACACTCATCAATTATGGTGCCTTGCCATGGCTAACACACTATCAATCACATTGCTAGATTGTGTTATCCTTTGGTGAATTTGTGTTGCAACACTTCATTGATCATCCATCCTTGTTACGCTAGACATCCTTCATCCTCCTAGTCCACACCAAACTAGTACATCATCCTAAATGTCTCAAGGATAATTGTGAGTCAGTCACGAGGTCTATGAAACATATAAACCCTTTATCATGTTTGCTTAGCATGTTATATAGGATAGCATTTCCAGTGTCACCTCGAGGAAGGTCCTTTAACATTTTTTCTTAGCATGTTATATAGGATACCATTTCCAGTGGCACCTCAAGGAAGGTCCTTTATCATGTTTTCTTAATATTTTATATAAGATAACATTTCCAGTGGCACTCTTTATCATTTTTTCTTAGCATGTTATATAGGATAACATTTCTAGTGGCACGTAAAGGAAGGTTCTTACATGATTCCCAACTTGAATTGTTAACATCCTCATCAATACATCCTCATCAACTTCTCCAATGAAATGGGTGTGGATAGTGAAGAAAAATTCCACAATTTTTCATTCAAACATGGTAATACCATTTGTTATGGGGCTATATTTTTTATTGCACTTGACTGTCGAATATCGCTCAAGAAACATGCTCACCAAGAATATTCAATCTGACCTTACTAGTTAAGCATGACTATGAACCATGTGTATCACATGTGTTGCACTTAATGTCCTAACCAAAACTAGGCTAGGAACCTCAAACATGAAGTAACCCTCAAACAACCACATAGATACTCTTTAATGGATATTTAGATTTCAACTTGGATAATGTTTAAGTAATTTATTTTTATTGTATTGTATAACCAAAATAGAGTGAAAGCTAATTCATTGATGTTATTTAAGGAAAAATATTTTATTTGAAATGATTTATTGACAGGCCATTAAGGGGTGGACTTTCACTATTGCAAGATACTTTTGTTTCAATATGGTTATGCTTAATGTCAATTTAATTTATCTATTTTAAAGAAAACCCACACTATCACCAAATTCAATTCTTTATTGCCAAAACATGTTCTAGACGAGGTTTCAATATGGTTATGCTTAATGTTAATTCAACTTATCTATTTTAAAGAGAACCCACAGTATCCAAATTTAAATGGAGCTTGAGGTATAGTTTTTATAAATAGAAAAAATATCCATTTCAATTTCATTTCTATGAAGAATTAGAAAGGGATGAAAATGAATTTAGGATGTCAATTAGGTTTAGTTTGGGTGGTTAAGAGGAGTTGTTATCCTCATTGTCTAAGGTCAATCTTACATGTGATGTTTTTATTCCTTATGTATGGTTTGCATTATCTTCTGGATTCCCAACTCAACCTTTTGAATTCCTCCATTCTACCATGACTCATTTCCAATATGTTTTGCATTAAATCATTATTATGTTATTATTCATTTTATGTTAAGAAAAGTGTGGATTGTGTTGGTTACATCTTGGTGCTAAAAAAGATGGTCTTGTGGGTGTATTTATTATATGGTGAGCAACATATAATATGTGTTGCATATGGAAATAATTTTTTTTCTTACACTTCTTAGTATGTTGAACTATGTTTGGTTGTTCTTAGGTGTTGTGAAAATGTAATTATACACCACCTCTATTTTAGAATACGAGTTTTCTAATATACAAAATCCTTCGATTCTCCAACATGGTATTAAATCTAATGGTTTGAGATGTAGCATGTTGACTACAAGTCTTATGCAAGTTGTAGAGGCTCTTAAGAAGTCATATTTGTTTAGTGGATTAGTTCTATGTTTCTAATCACAAACTAAATCTAGGATGAAATCAGTGGGTCAACATTATGAGTTTCAAGACCAAGATTGGTATGTAGGCCATTCCTCACAGTGTAAGGTCTAATTCATCTCATTCATATGCTAGAGATTCTAAACACATAAGTTTTAACTCTGAGAAAATATCTTTGAGCAGTCCTATAGCAATGCTACCAAGAGCTTCGTGTGACCCATGATACCCTTGAGAAGTGTGACTGACTGCATATCCCACTTGTTATCACTGCATAGGTCGCGGAGTTGTGTCTCGGATCTCTAGGGACAAGCTCTAAAGTGCAACCAATCCATGTTGTGACTCTCTCACTTCCAGAGAGCCGCACTCCCACCCAGGTTGCCAAGTCGCAAAATAATATTTGGAGTAAGCCAACGACCAGTGTGAATGGTGCACCATACAACGTCTTCAGTTGTGGATGTGACCAATGCATTGGAGAATGCAAGCCAGAGGAAATGACTCTACGATCACACACCAGCTTTTCGGGCCTGAATACGAATCAAAATATTTAATATTAATGTAAGTAGTGTTGCAGTGGTCGAAGTGGGTTCTAGAAACACAAATAGTAGTTATCTTTGTCCACATTAAAATCATCTTTCAGATGAGGCATATTCTACTATAGTATTGCCCATGATGCCTTTTTTCCTACGATGTTGGGGGGGGGGTATACTCCAAGTTATAAGGTTTTGTTTGCAACTTTGTTGGCAAGATTATCGAGTTACTTGCTTCCAGATGTGTAACTAATCAAATACTGCATTTACGTAAAAGGGAAGTAGTTCATATTCATTTCGATGCCTTGAGAACGTTGAGTCTATTCTGAAGGTGGTCCTTGATGAGCTATCACATATTTTTAAAATGATACTTTCCTATGTGGATCACCCAGTTCCAGAACTAACCTCATTAGAGTTTCAAGTATAGTACAAAAGGAGGTGATCCAGTCACTATTTCAAGAATGCCGAATTTTCCAAGTGAATTTGGCAGGTAAGGATGCCTCACACATTATAGTTGAAGCCAGTCGAGAATCGCATCGATGGAATTGAATTCATGGCGAAGACTACGGATCAGTCATTGAGTCGTGGCCTCAAGTAACAACTGGGATGTGTGACCTTTGGCCAATTGCAAATAGTTGCTGAGTCGCAGCCTCAAGAAGTAGGGGTTAGTGTGACCAACCCGACCTGGCGACCAATGCGACCTCCATTAGTCGTACTGGAGAATCACATATGAATGCCATAGAATATGTGATCAATGCGACTAGTATGAATCTCCCTTTGTTCTGACGTTGCCTAACATGGAGTGTCAGCGAGTTCCAGGTGTGCTAAGGAGAGAGTGGCAAGGTGTGCTAGGCCATGATAAGTCATTCTAGAGTGCCAGGGTGGCATGAAACCAAGATGTGTTAGGTTCCAGGGTGTGCCAACATGTGCTAGGAAGTGTTAAAGAGTGTTAGGGAAACACAAGGGAGCACTAGGTAAAATTAGTGCATGAATATGAACAAATAATACTTTGTGACAAGAAGTGTTAGTGAGTTCTAAGTGTGTTAAGGAGGGAGTGACAAGGTACGCTAGAGGTCAGGGAAACATGCCAATATGTGCCAGGTTATAAGGTGTGCCAATGCATGTTAGGGAGTGTTATGGAGTGCCAAGGAAATTCAAGGGAGCACTAGTTTCAAATGCATGGAAATGAATAAGAGTGTGTGACAGGGAGTTTCAGCGAGTTATAGGTGTGCTAAGGAGGGAGTGACAAGGTATGCTAGGTATTTCAAAGGAATTCTAAAGTGTCAACGCGACATGCCAAGATGTGTCAGGTGTCAGAGTGTGACAATGTGTGCCAAGGAGTGTTAGGGAGTTCCACGGGAAGTTCTTAGGTGAACAAGGCATAGTATAGTTGTAGTAATTGTAACTTGGTAAAGCTATTATAGTCAAGGAAGGACTTGGTTGGATTCCCAAGTCTAAAAAAAGGTAAGGGTAGTTGTGACGGCATGATAGCTAAGGAGTGCCAAGGCATGCCAAGGAATGAAAAGGTGCGCTAACACATTCCAGACAATGTTAATGCATGTTTAAGAGTGTTAGGGAGTTATAGGGGAACATAATGGAGAATTAGGTCAAAATTCTTGGTAATGAATGAATAAGAGTGTGTGCCAAGGAGTGTTATTTAATTCTAGGTGTCCCAAGGATGAAGTGTTTTAGGAGAAGTTCAGAATATTAATTGTAAGAGGGAATTATATGGTTGTGATAAGGTGTGGACAAAGTAATTTCGGATAAAGGGAAACATTGGGTTGGGCACAAAATTGTTTTGCTAATGACTTGGTTGGGTTCCCAAGTTGCAAAAAAATCAAGGCTATCTATGAGGGTGTGACAACTAGGGAGTGCCAAAGTGTTCCAGGGAATGTAAGGTTCCCAAGTAAGGCTAGTTGTGAGGGCATGAGTGCCAAGTCGTGCTTGGGAAACAAAGAAACAAGTTGAACTACAAAGAGATGAACACATAAGAGGGTTAATAAGTAATCAATTTACCTTTTTCGTGGGGGATATGCTAGGCACACCAACACTAGGTGTGAATAGGTGCCAAGTGAAAATTGTTAGTGCATTCTACATGCCAAATATTCCTCTATTGCTTCTCATCTACTTTCCAATAATTGATCTCAAACAAATTTAATATTAATCCATGTCAAAGCATACCAAGTCATCTCATGAATGCATGCCATACATGCTAATACTTTCCAAGTGCTAACATGTGCCAAGTGCTAATGTGTGTCAGGGAGTGTTATGCATGCTATCAAGTGGCATGGCATGTCGAAAAGTGCTAAGTAGGGAGTGCCAATGCATGTTGAGGAGTGTTAGAGAGTACTATGACAACACAAGGGAGCACTAGGTCAAAATACATGGAAGTGAATGAATATGAGGGTGTATCAAGGAGTGGCAATGAGTGATAGTTGTCATGCCAAGGAGGGAGTGAGAAGATATTCTAAGCATTCACACACCATATTTATGACTCACTTATTACCATTCTCACACCATAACAAAAAACCATAAAATTTTCATTCTTAAAATCTATTGTGTAGTTTCCTAATGTTATTCAAGTAGAATGTCACAATTACTTATGTAAGTAATGGTACGATCATTTTTTATTCTCTTAAAGGAAATATTTCTATACATGCTTCCCATCAAACATAAATCATCGAGTGAAAAATAATGGAAATGAATGAATAAGAGGGTGTGTTGGGGGTATCAGCGAGTGTCAGTCGCGGCAAGGGGGGAGTGACAAGGCATACTAGGGAATTCTATGGCATTTCAAGAAGTGTTAGGGTGTGCTAACATGTGCCATATAGGGCCAAGGCATGCCATGTGTTAAGGCATGATGAGATGTGCCAGGTGTTAGGGTATGCGAACGCGTGTAAAGGAGTGTTAGGTGACAAAGGGGAACACCAAGTTAAAATTAAAATAAATGAACACGTATGAGGGTTAATAATTCAGGACCTTACCTTTTCAAGAGGGGAATGCTAGGCATACCAACACTAGTGCCAATACATGCCAAGGGCCAACTTTTAGCATGTCTTAAGTGGAAAATCATTCTCTATTACTTCTCTCTTAATTGTGAACAATTTATCTCAAATAAATATTATCTTAAACCATACCAAGGAATCCCAAGGCATCCAAACACATGCCAAGAATTTTCAAGTACTAAGTGCCAAGGGCCAATATGTGCTAGTGAGTTATAGGGCATGCTATGGAGTTCCAAGTATGCTAAGGAGGGATTGACAATATATTCTAGATATTTCCAAGGCATGCTAGAGTGCTACGGAAGCATACCAAGATGTGCCAAGTGCCAATGTGTGTTGAGTGTTAGAGAGTTCCAGGGAAACACAAGGGAGCACTATGTAAAAATGCATGGAAATGAAAGAATACGAGTGTGTGATAGGGAGTGCCAGTGAGTTCCAACTATGCTAAGGAGGGAGTGACATGGTATTCTAGGCAGTGTTATGTCATGCTAGTGTGCCAGAGTGGCATGTGGCCAACATGTGCCAGGTGCCAACACATGCTAGGAAGTGTTAGGGAGTCCTAGGGACACATAAGGTAGCAATAGGTGAAAATAATGCATGCAAATGAACAATTAATAGATTGTGATAGGAAGTGTCAGTGATTTTCAAGTGTGCTAAGGAGGGAGTGACAAGGTATGCTAGGAAGTGGTAAGGCAAACATGCTAAGATGTGCCAAGTGCTAGGGTGTGCTAATGCATTTTAGGGAGTGTTATGGAGTGCCAAGGAAAAGCAAGGTAGAAATAGTTTCAAATGCATGGAAATGAATGATTAAGAGTGTGTGACAAGGATTGTTAGCAAATTCTAGGTGTGCTAAGGAGGGAGGGACAATGTATGTTAGGTAGTTCCAAGGAATTCTAGAGTGCCAGGGCGACATGCCAAGATGTGCCAAGTTCCAGGGTGTGCCAATGTGTGTCAGGAAGTGTTAGGGAGTGCCATGGAAAAATGAGGGAGAACTAGTTCAAAATGCATGGAAATGAATGAATAGAGTGTGTGATAGGGAGTGTCAGCGAGTTACAACTGTGCTAAGGAGGGAATGACAAGGTTATTATGTGCTAGGTAATGCCAAGGAATGCTAGAGTTACAAGGCATGTGAAGGAACGGTAGGGTGTGTTAGGGAGTCCCAAGGCATGTAAAGGAATGTAAGGGAAGCTAACATGTGTCACATATTGCCAAGGGATTGCTATATTTTCTAGGTGTTATGGCATGTCAAGATGTAAACTATGTTACTCAATTGTTTTATGGCCATGATTGGATGTGAGCCTTGACTTGGTAACTTTTTAAGTGGGATGCATTAATATTGGCCATGAGTAACCTAAGATTAGTAATAAGCCATCCTTAGGTGAACAAGGCATAGTCTAGTTGTAGTAAATGAAACTTGGTTAAGTTGTTGTAGTCAAGGCAAGACTTGGTTGGGTTCGCAAGTCTAAAAAAAATAAGGTTATCAGGACATGACAACCAAGGAGTGTCAGGGCGTCCCAATGAATTAAAATGTGTGCTAACAAATTTCAGTTAGTGTTAATGCATGACGAGGAGTGTTTGGGGGTCTTAGTGCATCATAAGGGAGAACTAGTAAAAAGTGCATGGAAATGAATTAATAAGAGTGTTTTTCAGGGAGTGTAAGTGAATTCCATGTGTCCCATGGTCGAAGTGTGTTAGGAGAATTCCATAAAAAGGACTTGAAGGAGGAAATCCTATGATTGACATAAGGGGATGGATGAAGCAATTTTAAAGAAAGGGAGACTTTGTGCTAGACACACCACTATTTTTTCAATCACTTGGTTGGGTTCCCAAGTCGCAAAAAAGTAAGGTTATCTATGAGGGCATGACAACTAGGGAGTGCCAAGGTGTGCAGGGAATCTAAGTAAGTGCTAACACATTCTATAAAGTTTCAAGGCATGTTAGGAATTCCAATATCTGCTAGGTGTTATGGTTTGGCACCAAGGCATGCTAGGGAGTGCTAGGGAAACAGAATGGAGGACTAGTTTCAATTGCATGGAAATGAATGAATAAGAGTGTGTGATAGGGAGTGTTAGAAAGTTATAGGTGTGCTAAGGAGGGAGTGACAAGGCATGCTAAGAAATTCCAAGGCACGATAGAGTGATAGGAAAGCATGCCAAGATGTGCCATGTTCTAGGGTATGCCAATGTCTACCAAGGAGTGTTAGGGAGTGCTAGCGAAACACAAGGGAGAGCTATGTCATAATGCATGGAAATGAATGAATAAGAGTGTGTGACAAGGAGTTTCAATGAGTTCCATGTTTGATAAGGAGGATTGACAAGGCATGCTTGGCAGTGCTAGGGTGGCATGCGGCCAAAATGTGCCAACGCGTGCAAGGAAGTGTTAACTGGGAGTGCTAGGGAAACACAAGGGAGCACTATGTCAAACTGCATGGAAATGAACAAATAAGAGTTTGTGATTAGAAGTGTCAATGGCTTATAGGTGTGATAAGGAGGGAATGACAACGTATGATAGGAAGTGTTAAGGGATGCTAGAGGCTAGGGTGACATGCCAAGATGTCCTAGGTGCTACGATGTACCAACACGTGCCAAGGAGTGTTAAGGAATGCTATGGAAACACAAGGGAGCACTAGGTAAAAATGCATGGAAATGAATGAATAAGATTTTGTGACTGAGAGTTTCAATGAGCTCTAGGTGTGCTAAGGAGAGAGTGAAAAGGTATGCTAGGTAGTTCCAAGGAATGCTAGAGTGTTAGGGTGGCATGCCAATATGTGCTAGGTGTTAGGGTCTGCCAATGCATGCTAGGAAGTGTTAGGGAGTGTCAGATGGTAAATACAAGGAATAAATAGATCAAAATGCATGGAAATGAATGAATAAGAGTGTGTGATAGGGAGTGTCAATGAGTTCTAAGTGTGTTAAGGAGGGAGTGACAAGGTTATATGCTAGGAAATTTGAAGGTATGTTAAACTACCAAGGTGTGTCAAGAACTTCTACTGTGTGTTAGGGAGTGTAAAATCATGTCAAGGAATGTAGGGGATGCTAACACATGCCACATAATTCCAAGGCATTTAAGACATGTCAGGTTTTATGGCATGTCAAGATGTAAACTATGTTGCTTAGTTTTTTTACGACCACTTTTGGTAACTTGTTAAGTGGGATCAAATGAGATTGGACATGAGTAGTCTAATATGAGTTAAATGTAGTTCTTAGGTGAAAAAGGAATATGTTGAATTTCCACGACACATGAAAATTTGGGTTTGGTCTTAGAATCTTTGATGCAAACACACTCAAGTACCACAACACGTCTACTTTTCACAATGAAATCTACACACATCAGGGAATCAATTAGTGCACATGAAAATTTTTAAAATTTTCAAACCTTTCTTTGTTAAATTACAAACTATAATAGAATAGGCTTGATCTCTCATACCAGGGATGATGGCCCTTTACAATCACACTGATATAATTAATACAACTAGGGCTTGACAACCAATCTACCTTGAACAAGACAACACTTGGCCCAATTTTTGATGGTGGATGCCACACATAGCCCTTTAAATCCACATACCTTAAACACATCTAGAAGGTCCTATTTCCTCCCATTATGCTACTCCTCAATCTGCCTCTATCAATGAACTCAACTCCTTTATGTTACTGAACTCGACTCAAAAAAAAATTCACTCTATCTACCTCTTTTTTCCTTTAAGGTCTACAAAAATTAATGTTTTTGATCATTTGTTCACAACTCCGTTGTGAAAAACTCTTTGGTTTGCCCACTTTTTCCATGTTTCTGCTCCAAGATGAAAATTCTAGGGATATGGAGGTTTCCCTTCTTCTCAATGATGCAATCCTCTACATTACAGTGAACTAGGGCTAGTTGGCTAGCCCACTTTACTGCTACTTTATTCCTTCAAATTCTGCACATCTTTAGGCCCAATACACCTACCCTTCTACTAGTCTTTTTTTCCTTCTCAAGTACACAAATTAGAGCTCTTCTTTGACAATCACCTAACAACCCTCCAATTGTACTTGGACTACCATCAATTTTCCCAAACATAGTAAATTCTTTCACTGATCTAGTGACCACAACACTGCCCTCATCTAGGGCTCTTCAAATATGCCACCTAATAGTGATTTGAGTCCTCTCAAAATCACTATTCTTGTGTACCAATTTTTTTTTGTCCAATCTATGAAAAATCTGAACTACTCATCTTATATTCATTCTAATAATTTGTAGATTACTGAACTAGAGTCACAAATCATCTATTAATAGACCATTGACTAACTTTTTATAGACTGGTTCAGATCTCTGTCCAAAACTCTATGGAAATTCCAATAAAATCAAATCCTCTTCATGTCAATAAATTCCTCATAAGGAAAATTTATTCTACTCCATCTTCTACTTAGATTCCACCTTCCTTTGTATTTTTTATCTCCGCACATACTTCTACAAACCATCTTCCAAATTTGTGGTATATATTGCAGAGATAAACCTCTCTCTAAGGGTCACAACCCCTCTTCTTCTATGCATATTTGTAACATTCTTAATGGCATACCTTATGGATTGAACATGCAAGGAAACCTCCCTAAATAGGGAATTATACTTCTATTATAATTTCTTTAGAATAAACCATATCCACCCATATAAGAAATGACAACTCTTTCCTCCATAAGAGACTCGCCCTAGCTCATATGGATCCATAGATTCTAGTCATTTCTTTGATTGAATCCTGACCTAAACTTTAGATCTATATGACGCTCAAACTACGGTTACCTCAGTCAATATTACACTTGTGACTACTTCTGTTCTGGCCCTAAATTCTAGTGCAAACCCTCCTCCATTTGTGTTGGTATTTATCACAGACCTTGCAACCTAGTAACCACCACAATGTAGAGTCTCAACTCTCTCTATTATTTCAAAATTTAATGCCGACTTCACACAGAAACAACACTGAAATCACATGCCCAAATTCTCATGAGTCACCTCTCTTGAGCTTGATCTGCCCTAAGAGAACCAACAATATGCCATCCTACTTCCTATCTTGAACCCATTAAGGTATGTGACATTCTTGTGAACCCTCACATGATGATCTTACTCTTGGTGGATGATCATGGCTTCCCTTTAGCAACGCATACTCAGCCCTCTAACTCGACCTACTTGAGGATTCTATCTCTCGTGGCCTCCTTAATCAAATGAGCTTCCTTTCACTTGAAGTTCTTGCCTTAATACTAAGGCCTCCTTAAATATCTTTTCCTAACTATGCCTCTTAATAACACTCTAGAACTTATGAACTTTATCTACTTAGACCTTAGGAAATATTATTTTTATGTTTACTTTTATTTTATACTTTAAACCTCATCTTGGGTCCAAAGCCCCTTTGCTTGGGTTATTTTCCCACAAAGCCTTTTGTGGCCAAACTCACAAAAAACCATCTCACTAGGCTTGTGGAGTACCTCCCAAGCTACATAATTCAACAACATAGTCTAGTTGTAGTAATTGTAACTTGTTCAAGCTCCTATAGTCAATTGAGGACTTGGTTGGGTTCCCAAGTTGAAAATTAAGTAAGGGTAGTTTTGAGGCCATGATAACTAGGAAGGGTTATGGCATGCCAAGGGATGAAAAGGCATGCTAACACATGCTGGACAATGTCAATGCATGTTGAGAAGTGTTAAGGAGTGTTGAGGCATCACAAGGTAGAACTAGGTAAAAATGCATGGAAATGAACAAATAAGAGTGTGTGCCAGGGAGTGTCAGTGAATTCAAGTGTACCAAGGATGAAGTGTGTTAGAAAAAATTCATAATAGGATTTGCAAGAGGCTAGCCTACGATTGCGATAAGGGGCTCGACAAAGTAGTTTTAAACAAAGGGATACTTTGCCTTGGGAACAACACTATTTTTCATTTATGTATTATTTTTATATGACATGTGGCACACTTTGGTAGAATGCTCGTGTTTTAAAATATTTTAGAGAATTGCATATTGTACATTGTTGTGTATAAGTTTTTGGGAACTCGTCTTGTGCCGACTTATATTTTGTGTGTCTTGTGTATCTTGTGGTTCTTGAAAACTCTCAGTTAATGCTCTATTTTTTATATGAACTGGACATACATGTGAAATATTGCATATGTAAGCTATGTTGCTTAGTTGTTTTATGGCCATGGCTAGATGTGATCCATGTCTTGGTAAGTTCTTAAGTGGGAAAATTTCAGCTTGGACATGAGTGGCCTAAGATGAGATATAGGAAGTTCTTAGGTGAACAAGGGACAATCTACTTGCAGTAGGTGCAACTGATCAAGTTGTAAGGGTTGAAGCAGACTAATGTCATGTGAACTAGAGTAGCTAAGGACTTGGTTTGGTTTCCAAGTCGTGAAAAAAATGTAAGGCTAGTTGTGCGGGCATGAGTGCCAAGGCATGCTAGGGAATGCTAACATGTGCCAGATAATTCAAAGGCATGTCAAATATTCTAAGATGTGTAAAGTGCTAAGGCATGCCAAGGTGTGCAATGGTATGACAATACATGTCAGGGACTATCAAGGCAAAAAAAAGGAGAAAAAAGTTAAACTACAAAGAAATGAACACATCATAGGGTTAATAAGTCACCAATTTAGATTTTCCAAGAGGGGAATGCTATGCACACCAACATTAGGTGGAAATAAGTGGCAAGTGGCAAGTGTTAGTGCATTATAAGTGCCAAATCATCCCCTATTACTTCTCTTCTACTTTCCAATAATTGATCTCAAATAAATTTAATATTAAACCATGGAAAAGCATATCGAGGCATCTTAATGAATGCTAGACATGGTAATGATCATGGCCTCTTGAGGACTACATCTCTCTTTGCCCCCTTGATCAAATGAGCTCCTTCTCAGTTGATGTTATTTCCTTCATCATAAGGACTCCTTGAATAGTTTTTCCTAGACCTCTTAGGAACCCTCTAGAACTTACGGGTTCTATCCATTTAGACCTTAGGAAATATTAATTTTATTTTAGATTTTAAACCCCATCTTGGGTCCAAAATCCCTTTACTTGGATTATATTCCCACAAAGCCTTTTGTGACTAAAATCACACAAGCCCATCTCACTAGGCTGGTGGAGTACCTCCCAAGCTACAAAATTCAACAACATAGTCTATTTGTAGTAACTATAACTTGGTCAAGCTCTTCTAGTCAAGCGAGGGCTTGGTTCGGTTCCCAAGTTGAAAATTAAGGGTAGTTGTGAGGGCATGATAGCTAGGGAGGTTCAGGGCATGCAAAGGAATGAAAAGGCATGATAAGACATGTCAGACAATGTCAATACATGTTGTATTAGAGCGTTAGGGAGTGTCAGGGCATATCAAGGGATAACTAGGTCCAAATGCATGGAAAGGAACAAATAAGAGTATGCGCTAGGGAGTGTTAGCGAATTGAAGTGTACTAGGGACAAAGTGTGTCAGGAGAAGTTTAGAATAGGATTTACAGGAGAGAAGCCTACGGTTTTTATAAGGGGCTCAACATAGCAGTTTTAGACAGAGGGAGATCACTTTGTGCTAGGCACAACATTGTTTTGCCTTTAGTTATTTTTTTTATATGAGATGTGGCACACTTTGGCTACATGCTCATGTTTTAAACTATTCTAGATAATTGCATATTGTACATTGTTGTGTATAAATTTTTAGGCACGTGGCTTGTGTCAATTTATATCTTGTGTACCTTGTGAATCTTGTGGTTCTTGCAAACTCTCAGTTAATTTTCTATTGTTTATATGAAATGAACATACATGTGAAACATTGCATGTGTAAGCTATGTTGCTTAGTTTTTTTATGGCCATGGATAGATCATGTGATCCTTGTCTTGGTAAATAGTTAAGTGGGACAATTTGAGCTTGGACATGAGTGGCATAAGATGAGTTATAGGTAGTTCTTAGGTGAACAAGGCACAATCTACTTGTAGTAGGTGCAATTGGTCAAGTTGTTACAGTTGAAGTAGGCCAATGTTTTCACATGAACTGCAGTACCCAAGGACTTGATTGGGTTCCCAAGTCGCGAAAAAAATGTAAAGGCTAGTCGTAAAGACATGAGTGCCAAGGCGTGCTAGGGAATGCTAAGATGTGTCACATGATCCAAAGGCATGTCAAACATGATAAGATGTGCCAAGTGATAAGGCATGCCAAGATGTACAAGGGTGTGTCAATGTGTGCCAGGGACTGTCAAGGTAACAAAAGGGAGAAAAAATTTAAACTACAAGGAAATTAACACATAATAAGGTTAATAAGTCATCAATTTACCTTTTCCAAGAGGGGCATGCTAGGAACACCAACACTAGGTTCCAATAGGTGCCAAGTGAAAATTCTTAGTGCATTCTAAGTGACAAGTCTTGCTTTGTTTCTTCTCATCTACTTTCCAAAAATTGATCTCAAATAAATTCAATATTAAAATATTCCAAATCATACCAAGGCATATCAACATGTTCCATACATACTAAGACTTTCCAAGCATCAACACGTGCCAAGCGCCAATATGTGTCACGGAGTGTTATGCATGTTATGAAGTGGAATGGCATGTTGAAGAGTGCTAAGTTGTGACAGAGAGTGCTAATTCATGTTGAGGAGTGTTAAGGAGTACTAGGACAAAACATTAAGGGATCACTAGGTCAAAATTCATGGAATTTAATGAATATAAGGAACGTGTGCCAGGGACTAATGTTAATGAGTGCTAGTTGTCATGCCAAGGAGGGAGTGACAAGGTATGCTAAGAATTGGCAAGGCATGCTATGGAATATCAAGTCATTTCAAGAAGTGCCAAAGTGTGCTAGGGAGTTCCAGGGTGTGCTAATTATATGTGCCAAATAGTGCCAGGATATGCCAGGCGCTAAGGATGTGCAAGGTTCTAGGGTATGTAAATATGTGTCAAGAAGTGTCAAGGCAAAAAAAGGAAGAACCAAGCTAAAATGCAAGGAAATTAACACATAAGAGGGTTAATAAGTCAGGACTTTATCTTTTTCAAAAGGGGCATGCTAGTCACACTAATAATAGGTCCCAATACATGCCAAGTGGCATTGTGTGCCAAGTGCTAATGTATGTCAATGCATTCAACCAAGGTGTTCCAGGGCATGCTAGGGACTACATGCATGCCAACACATGCTAGGAGAGTTCCATGCTATGCTACCACATGCCACTATGTGCTTGGGCATCAGTTTCATGACAAGATGTTGTAGGTACAAAGATGTTCCAACACATGCGAGGTGCTAAGAAATGTTTGTGTGTGACAAAGCATTAATTTAAGGTGTGCCCAGATTGTTGAGGAGTGTTAGGTCTTTCTCATTAATAGAATTTTCAAAGCTTGATTATGTATTAAATAATATATTTCCTACACACACTAGTGGAACTTCATCTAAATGGAATTTGCTAGATAATAAATTTAATAGATATGAATCATGTGTTGACTCATAGGAAAACTCTATTCGACTAGTCATTACTTGAGGGAAATGATACACACTAATTACTTCTTCAAAAATTGATTGATTCTAACCACTATGGCCTTGGACATGTTATAAAAAATACTCCACAATAATGGCCTTAAATAATTATCTTTTGAAAAAAATTATATTAACAAGAATATAGCGTCATTGGAATTATCAATGGTGACAAACATTTTTTTACCATCACCAAAAGTAACAAAAATAGCATTGGTGAGGGTCATTAAAAGTTCGTCACTAGAAGTGTCACCAAAGAGAGAACTAGTGATGGGCCTTTAATGACCCTCACCAAAAGTGTCATTGAAAATGGCTTTGGTGACGAACCTTAAAGGACCATCACTATATACACTTACAGTGACGTTTTTTTAAGGACTGTCGCCATATGTGACATTGGTGACGAACCTTAAAGGTCCGTCACAAGCATGACCCTCACCAATGTCCTTTTTCTTATAGTGAGAGGATGATTATGTCATTAGATTAAATTCCTACAAAGTCTAGGATGCAGATATCTTGACGAAGGCACTCTAAAGAGGCAAATTTGAGTTCCACAGAGGCAGGAGCGGGGTAGAAGACAATCCCTTTCTTTTTGAGAGGGATTTTTTAAAATGGAAACAAGAAGATGCTTCTAATTTATTTTTCCCTTAATTAAATTAGAAGGAAATTCTAAGTCCACATCACATGACAACTTGTATGAGTTAACTAAGTCAGGAAGACTTAGTTAACTCTGTCAATTATATTTTAGTATCAAACTAGAGGCATGTATATTTCTCTCTAAGTTTTAGGGGGTATAGTTATAGTTTATTTTGAGTTGTAATTATTTAACTTAATTATTTGAGTTAAAATCAGTTTAACTAGTTCTAACTGATGGAGGAACTAGTGAGAGGTTCAGTGAATTAAATTTGATTTAATTCAGATGTAGTGATCAATTAGATAACTGATATTCGCTATAAATAGCTTATTCATGTCAGTTCTAAGGAACACCTAGTTGAGATTAGAGTTAAAGGGAAGTGTACTATTAGTTGTATAATTCAAAAATTGTACAGGTGGTGCATGGAGTTAGCAAAAGGCCTTAGATGTATTGTATAATATTTAATTGGTAATTTCCTAATTAATAGGGGCTCAATTTACTTAGGGATTTCACAAGAAAGGTAGGGAATCTAGAGGCAATAATTGGTTAAGTATTGAACCAAATCTAGCCTAGGATAGTGTGAGACAGATAGAGATAGTACAGAGAGCTCTCAAGCCTGAGAGAAGCATGGTATTGTTTCATATTCTTTAAATTATGCAATATACAAATAGCAGGTTTTTAGTTGAGGCTTTCCCGAGATAAATCTTTGTGTTGTATGAATGAAATTATATCTCTTTCTTGTTCATGTGATAGTGTTATCATAATTGATTTCCGGAATTTGTAGAGTAGATTCAAGTAATTTGTTTTAGCATATTACATATATCAGTTTGAATCTACGTGTTTTTCCTGCACATTTTTTTGATCAGTGGTTGTCATTGATGTCAACCCAAGCAGCACCAGGGGCTACCTTGATCTTGCATGGGAATTTTGAAGGATATCTTTTATGGTTTCTACTTGTCAAGATGTTTCCATTGATATATGGCATGCAGCGTAATTCTTCACGGTTTGAGAGCTATTCATGTTTGAAGTTAGCAACCGCAGTTAGTGGGCTAAAACCCCATGGGGTTGTGGCATGACACTAATCATTGGTTGTGGTCATTGTATAGTCAATAATTAATAATTTTTAAGCTCCTTAAATCCATCCCACGTTCACTTGTTTAAGACCCTCTCAACCTAAGAATTTATATAAATTGTGATCCTCAGATCCTCCTTATGTAGGGTATTTCACTACTTGAAATAGGCCATCATGGAATTTTCGCTATAAATTTGTTTCTACGAAGTTTCAGAAGCTGAAATTTTTATGAGGCAAAGTAGAAATCGTGAGGAAGATCATTTAAAAATTTCAGATGATGGTGAGCAATATTTTCGGAGATATGATCTGTGGAAGTTAGGGTTTTTGCAGGCTCCTGAACTTCATCTCAAAGACGTGACCTTAGGAAAATCATCATAAATATCTTTCTAAGTATCAGATTGGAATTTTGTAAAAAGTGGCGGATAGTGCATGGATTGTAGTTTTCTGTGTAACAATTTCAGAGCCGAATGATGAAACAATGACACGTGGCATGCCATACAATTTCGCTCTATTGAACCAGTCCCTAATTAAACACAGTTACTGATGAAACGGGAACTATTACCTCAAAACAGGAACTCTAACAAAAAAAACATCAAAAAACCATGAAAAAACAACTCGAAAATGAAAATTTGTATTCTAGAATGACCTTTTTTTGTGGTAAATTTTCAACATTTGTAAAAAATGCAAGTAAAAGCCAATTTTTTTGGGTGAAAAAAACACTCTGAAAATGAAACATTGTATTGTGGAATAACCTAGTTTTTTTTCGGAGTAAATTTTCAACAAAAATTTTGTGCAAAAACCACCCTGAAAACAGAAAATGGTTAAACAAAAATTTTAGAATAATAAAAAATTATATTAAAAACAAAAAAAA
Source organism: Pinus albicaulis (assembly GCA_034641835.2). Classification (NCBI taxonomy): domain Eukaryota; kingdom Viridiplantae; phylum Streptophyta; class Pinopsida; order Pinales; family Pinaceae; genus Pinus; species Pinus albicaulis. The sequence continues at coordinate 1,533,434,900 of CM076581.1, forward strand.
TAAAAAAATTTAAAATAATTGCAAAAAAAACAAACTTCATTATATTTTTTTTAAATTATTTTTTTTTTAAATTCAAACATTTAAAAAAAACCTAAAATTTAAGAAACAAAAATAAAATTTAAAAAATAAAAAACATTTTAAAGATTAAAATTTTAAAATATATAGAAATAAAAATAAAAACAAAATAAAAATATTAAATTAAAAAAATAAGTTTAAAAAAGAAGGAAATTATAAAAAATAAAATATACAAATTACATTTAAAAAATAAAAAGAAAATGTTTATTAAATAAAAAAATTTAAAAAAATTTAAAAAAATAAATTATATTTTAATAAATTTAAAACTTAAAAAAAAAAAACATTATTTAAATTAAAATTAAAAAAATGAAAAATTAATTAAAAATAAAAAAATAAAAAATAAAATACAATAAAAATATTAAATTTAAAAAAATATATAAAAAATAAATAAATTATAAAAGTAAATTAAATTTAAATTATAAATAATAATATATATATATATATATAACTTAAATTAAAAATATATATTAGATTTTATTAAATTTTTTAAAAAAAGTTAATATTAAAATAACAAATTAAATTTAAAAACAAAAATATTAAATTTTAATAAATAAATGGATAAACAAATAAATTTTGAAATAAAAAATAAATTTAAAATATAAAACAAAATAAAAAGAAACATGTTAAAATGTAAATTTAAAAAAGTTTAAAAATCAATTAAAAATGGAAAAAATAAATAAATAAACAATATTAAAAAAAAAAAAAAATTGAAAAAAAAATTAATTAAAATAAGGTTTAATTAAAAAAAAAATTAATTTAAAATACACAACTTTAATTCAAATAAAAAATGTAAAATTTTATGTAATAACAAAAAAAAAAAAATAGAAAAACAAAAGTTTAAAAATAAATATTAAATTTAAATAAATTTAAATAAAAAAAAATTGAAAATTTTATTGAATTTTATAAAATTAAATTTAAAAGCTTAATATAATAAAGAAAAAATATGAAAAAATAAATAAATTAATTAATTAATTAAATACAAAATACAAAATTTAATTAAAAAAAAATTAAAAATTTATATATATTTTGGCAACGGTACAGGTGGCGCATCTCCCCGCCCACCCAGTGGCTGGCCTCCGCTGCCGCCTGGGTGGGAGGGCGATTCCGGGATTCCAAATTGGGTTAGATCTTTGGAATTGAAAGAAGACTCAAAGGACTAATATAAGACCGAAAATCACATATTAGGGATCTGAAATAATAGAGATATACTAGATTCAATATTGATCTCCTACAGGGCAAGAAAAAGCTAGATCATGTGTTGTCAAGGGCTGCAAAGGACCAGACTTTCAAGGGCAGCAAAGCAAACCAAGTTGTAGCAGAGGTAAGCTCCAGCTAAGTATATTCTGTATATGCATGCTCATCTCTTAATTGCATTAGGTTCTTTGTATTCTAATTTATTTTTTTTAGCACTGACATATGCTCTGCAGGTATTATCATATCATGGGTATTTCCTTGAATAATTTTTGTAGGTATTATATATTAATCAAGATAAGACTCAAAGTATGATCTAATGTTCTAAAGAGTGAGAAATGGTAGAATGACAAGAGCAGCAATCAAGGTGCAGAAAAACAGCAAGAAGTTCACCACATGAAGTCTTCGTGTGGGCAGCACTGCATACAGTCATTGTAAAGGTATCATTGTACTGAGTCATTGTAAAAGCATCATTGTAAAATTTGTGCAAGTGTCTATCTACCAAGAATTGAAGAGGCAGTCGTGGGAGGTCTAGGATCATCATTAGGTATCTGTGTCATAGTTGGGGTTATATTCTAGTGTGTCTTATTATTCTACGTCGTTTTATATCATTGTAAAGTGGACCATTTTCCCTGGTACGGGAGTCCATTCTTCTTTTATTCTTCTATAGGGTGGTAGGGTGGTGCTAGGGTGATTTGTATCTCATTGGGTGTTGGGGCATCCATTCAGTTGACTACTAGAGAATCTTGGGTGTTGGAGTGTCCATCAAGTGGGAGCTGGAGAAGAATGCTTTTCTAGATTCTAGGAAGTTGGATCTCTCTTTTCAATTGGAGTTGAATATTAGAGAATTATTAGAAAACCATTAAGGTGGTTTTTGTCTCGGAGGGGGTTTCTACCTCAAAAATTGTGTGTGTTTGTGTTCCTTTTGTTTATTGTTATCATTGTAAAAACACTGATAATAATTGAAGATTAATTAATGCTCTGAAAGATTAATAATAATACTAATTGAAAGGAATATTGATTCACCACCCCCTCAGTATTTCCAACAATTGGTATCAAATCTTGGTTCCTTCAATTGCAGTTTAACAGTTGGAAGGAGGTCATGGAGCATACCAAGAATGGTGTACCTCTATTCAATGAAAATAATTATGCACTCTGGAAAGGAAGAATGAAGGTCTATCTCTTGGCGCAAGGTTACAAAGTATGGGACACTGTTCAAAATGGCTTTACACCAACCGCAGATGAACAAGGTAAGAAGAATTTGGTAAATGATGCAAAAGAAAATAATATTTTATCAGTGGAATTATTGAATCTACTTATCATAAGGTGTTGGGTTCTAAAACCGCCAAAAATGTATGGGACAATCATGAGAATATATATGCAAGTGACTCAAATGTCGAAGAAGAAAAGCTTTAAATCTACAGAGAAAAAATTGAGCAACTGAGAATGAAAGAAGATGCCAACATTGTTGCATACTTCCAACACATTGATGAAATAAACAACACCTTGGAAGGATTGGGAGAGATTATTGACGAGAAGGCTATTATACAAAATATTCTTAGAACACTACCATGGAGATTCAACCCAAAGGTATTGGTCTTAGAATACAGTGCAAATCTGGACAAACTTAGCAAAGAGGAATTACATGGAGTTCTCATAGCATATGAAATGAGACTTGATGAAGAAGAGGGTACTTCGCATCTAGAAATTGTGTTCGTTGCGTCTAAGAAAACCAATAAGGAGAAACAACGTTCAAAGGAAAAGACCTGCACGTGCAAGTGTGAAGAAAAGGAAGATGATGAAGAAGGTCTTTCAGATGGAGAATATGCTTACTTTATGAGAAAACTAAAAATTGGTAAGGGAAAATTCAAAGGTAAACTTCCATCGATATGTTTCGGCTATGGTGAGGTTGGGCATTTCACAGCAAAATGTCCGAACAAAAGTGATGGCAACTCAAAAGGAAAGAAAGGCTTTAAGAAATTCAACAAGCAAGGAAAAAAGAAAGGATTCAAATGGAACTTTCTCTCCAAAGAAGATATATCATCATCCAATGAAGACAGTGACAACAAAGAAGAATTCAATGAGAGAGTATTGTTTATGGCAAAGCACAATAAAAAAGAGGTATCAAATAATAAAGAAGAAGGGTTGACCATATAAGAATTTTCAAAGGAGGCAATCAAGCTTATAAAAGAGCTCAAGGCTGAGAAGATCCGTTCCAATACTCTTGAAGAACAAGTTCAAGATCTCAAAATTGAAGTTGAAGAACACAAATGTATTGAAGAGTCACTTCAAAAGAAGTTGGAAGAAAGCAACCAAGAAAGGGAAGCATTAGAAGCGAAAGTATTCTCGCTACGTAAGGAAGTGAAGAAGGGAAAAATTGTCCAAAATTGTGCCAACAACTTAAGGGCATTGGAAGAACTCATCAACAATCAATGATCTTACAATGACAGAACTAGCCCCGGTTACAAAGAAGAAGGAGGAGGACCTTCTACAACAAAATACAATGAACCTATAAGATCTGCCATTCATGTAAACTTCATTGGGCAACATTTGCAAGAACAACTTTGGAAGAAAATTCCTCGATGAAGATTTCCATCCAGGTACCAACATATTTTTCATGGCTATTGTTTTTCATGTGGAAAATTTGGTCATAAAGTTGTAGAATGTCGCAGTACCCTAGGAACCAATACAATTCTAGAAGATCTTTCAAATATGAACCTCCAAAGGCTCACAGAAACATCAATCGATTTGAAAATTTAAGAAATAATATGGAATGTTACAAATGTCAAAACTTTGGACACATAGCCAGAGATTGTAGACTTGAAAATCCTCCAGAAGAATCTTAGAAGCCATAGAACGAACGGACATGGAAGAAGAAGAAGACTGATAATTGTGCTCTCGCTATCAAGGCTCAAAACAATAAATATGTGTGGTAAGTTGATAGCGGTTGCTAAATGCATATGACTGGAGATAGAAAGAAATTTATATCTATGAAATAGAAGAAGGATGGAACTGTATCCTTTCGAAATGATGGATCTTCAAATGTTATAGGATCAGGTACTGTCACTCTTGGAAGAAAACATGTTCTAGCCAAGAATGTTCTATTTTTTGAAAACATGAATCACAATCTGCTCAGTGTTGGACAAATGTGTGATCAAGGACACACAATGCTATTCAACTCCACAAAATGTGAAATAAGGAAAGGCAGGTATGGTAAAATTGTGGCTACAGCAAGTCGAGCTCCAAATGACATATATGTTCTGGATGAAGAAACTAAAGCATGTCTACTAGATAAAGAAGATGGAAGTTGGTTATGGCACAAACGAATGGGTCACATAAACTTTTACAATCTTGTCAGGATAAGCAAAAATGAAGCAGTACGAGAAATGCCGAAAATCTCAAAACCTTCCAACACACTATGTGAGGCATGTCGGCACAGCAAGCAGACAAAAGTCCAATTTAAAACAAAAGAACACTTTGCATCACATCCATTGGAATTGATACATATTGATCTATGTGGTTCTGTGAGAACAAAAGGCTTATATGGAGAATTATATTTCGGGTTAATGATAGATGACTATACCAGGATGACAGTCGTCAGTTTCCTAAAGAAAAAAACTGAGGCATTTGAGTTCTTTAAGATCTACAAGGAGTTGGTCGAATTCAGTTCCAAATTATTTCAGCACTACTATGATGAAAATGGAATAAAAATACATTTTTCAACAGCACAAACACCTCAGCAAAATGGAGTTGTTGAAAGAGATAACAGAACCGTACAGGAAATGGGTAGAACAATGTTGAAGGACTCAAAATTAGATGAAAATTTTTGGGTTCAAGCAATTGATATGGAAGTCTTCATTATCAACCGAAATCTTCTTAGGAATAATTGCAACAAGACCCCATATGAATTATGGAAAGGAAAATTGGTTAGTGTAAAATATTTCAGAATCTTCGGAAGCAAATGTTATATCAAAAGAGAAGATAAAAATTTGGGTAAGTTTGAATCACTTGTTGATGAAGGTATCCTTGTTGGTTACTCAGGCAAAAGAAAGGCCTATAAATGCTATAATATAAGACGAAAATATATATTGGAGAGCATAAATGTTACATTTGACGAAGATGGTGTTCTAACGAATAATGATGAGGATCTAGAATCTTTGAAACTTGAGACAAGGGCTTAAAAAGACACACAAAAAATTCTAGAACAAGAAGCAACTATCAACCAGGAAGAAGTAAATAACGATCATCAAGATATACCAAAACAACAATAAGAAGCTCCTCCAAAGAGAACAAAATAATGGATTCAAAAGAACCAACCATCAAATCAAATCATTGGTGACATAAATGAAGGTCAATAGCTTCGTTCATCACAACAAGCTCACATTTATTTTCTAGCAACCTTTGAGCCTAGTAGTATTGAGGAACCCAACCATAATGAACATTGGGTAGCAGCTATGAATGAAGAATTGGATCAAATCGAGAAGAATAACACCTGGGAATTAGTTCCATGACCAAAAGATAAAAATTTCATTGGGAATAAATGGGTGTTCAGGAACAAATTGAATGAATATGGACAGGTTACCAGAAACAAAGCAAGATTGGTTTGCAAAGGCTATGCACAAGTGGAAGGAATTGATTTCAACGAAATATTTAAACCAGTTGCCAGAATGGAAGCCATCAAATGATTCTCACCTGTGCATGTTCAAGAAAAATCAAAGTCTACAAAATGGATGTCAAGTCAGCATTTTCGAATGGCAAATTAGAAGAAGAAGTTTACATTGAAAAACCTGAAGGTTTTCTACTATTAGAAAAAGAATGTTAGGTCCCTATATTACTAGTATAGTCCCTTATTGTTGTTAGTGTAACCCCCTTATTGTTATTATTATACCCCTGTAACCCCCATATTTTTATTAATGTGCCCTTAAATTATTATTGTTAGGTCGGCTAGGATTACATTGTGGCCCAACTAAGATTACATTGTGGCCCCATGGACTCCTATATATAGAAAGGAGGTTTTGTAATTTGAATCATCCAAGAATTTTTCATTCATGTAATGTATTGAAGGTTTCCCCCTCGAAGTGTCTTATTTATAATGCGTTGATATCTCTTTTCTTCTATTTTTGGAGCTGGTTTCACAACATTTGGTATCAGAGCTTTGGATTCTAGGGTTTTCGCTGCTCCAAACCGGTCATCGTGAAATTTTCGCTATAACTTTTTTTCTACGAAGTTTCAGAAGCTGAAATTTTTAGAGTGCGAAGCCGAAATCCTAAGGAACATATTCGAAAAATTTCAGAGCTTGGTTCGCAATATTTTTGGAGTATGATCTGTGGAAGCTAGGGCTGTTTGTAGGCTCCTGAATTTAACCTAAACAAGTCATCGTGGTATTTTCGCTATAAGTTTGTTTCCACGAAGATTCAAAAGCTGAATTTTTTAGAGAGTGAAGCTGAAATCCTGAGAAATATCATCGCAAAATTTTAGAGCTTGGTTCGCAATATTTTCGGAGATATGATCTGTGGAAGTTAGGTCTATTCCAGGCTCTTAAATTTCATCTCAAAGAGGTTATCGTGGGAAAATCTTCATAACTCTCTCTCTGCGCATCAGATTGGAATTCTGTAAAAATTGGCCACAAGCACACGGACTGTAGTTTCCTTTCTATCAATTTCAGACCCAAAGGAGGAAACAATGACAGGTGGCAAGTCGTACAAGTTCGCTCTACTGAACCAGTCCATAATTGGGTCATTTTGGGAGATTGGACATAACTTTGCCTTGAAGAATCCAAATCAGGTCAGACCTATGACATTTGAAAGAAGCTTCAGAGGGCTACTACAATGCCAAATTTTAGATATTGAGAATTCGAAATATTGAGATAATTCAATTTCAATATAGAGCTCCTCAAAAGCAAGTAAAAGGTGTGTATTGTTTTTCCCAAATTGCATAAGTCTTGTTTGAAGAATCAAGTTGAATTGATTCCAAGGGCATATTGGTGATTAGATATCAGTATTGGATTCTAAAATGGCCCCTAAAAGGAATTCAACACCCATTAAGCCTTTAGAAGGCTCTCCTATGACTCATGAAGACGAAGAATGGCAACATGACATATCAAAATTACAAGAGAAAGTGCAACAAATTTCGCTCTCGCAAAGAGCAACAAAAAATGACATGGAAGTTTTGAAGGAAGGCATGGAAACTAAGATGGATGGTTTGAAGAAAGGCATGGAATCTAAGATAAATGGCATGGAAGCTAGCATGGAAACTAAGATGGATGAAATGGAAGCTAAGATCAATGAAAAAATGGAAAACACGAAGAATGATCTAAAAGCAGACATGGAAGGTTTGAAAAAGTTGATACAAGAAATGTTTCCTAATGGTGAAAATATAGTAGAGGAAACTCATGATGAGAACAAAATAAATGTTAATTATTATTTCATAAACTCTAATGTTGGTGGGAAGAACCACCATATTCCAAAAAAGGATATGAGGAAGTTTGATGGAAAGGATCCTGTAACATGGATACTACAGATGGAGCAATATTTTGATGTCAATAATGTGCAAAACACACAAAAGGTATGCATTGCAACTTTACACTTAGAACAAATTACATTTTTATGGTATCGATGGCTTTTCTCCAAAAAAAAAAATTCACTAGGTCAATTTTTACGAAGGAAATGATAGCACATTATGAGGATACAAAGAGCAACACCTTCTTTAGCCAATTGATAAATCTCAAACAAAAGGGTTTAGTGGGGGAGCACATTGAGGACTTCCAAAAATTGAATATAAGGGTAACTGATATTCTAGAGGAATACAAGATTGATCTCTTCATAGGTACTTTAAAGGATAACATCCAACATAAAGTTCGTGTTTTGGAACCTGATTCATTGGAGAAGGCATTCAGGTTGGCAAGAAAAATTGAATGCAAAATTATGGCGACAAGGAAGCATACCACTCACTTCTATAAAGAGGGAAGTGTTGCTACTACTAGATTTCCACAACCTACAAGGTTGACACCACAACAATTGGAAGAAAAAAGAGCAAAAGGGCTTTGCTACAGTTATGATAGCAAATACATTAAAGGTCATAAGTGTGCTGAGAAGAAATTATTTTACATAGATTGTGAAGAGGAAGAAGAAAATGAACAAGAAGAGGATATACACTAGGAACCAACCCTAGGATATAGTGTTGATTGATTCAGGTAGTACCCATAATTTTATTCATTGTAAGGTAGCCAAGGAATTGAATTGTTTCCTATACCCAGCACCAGAATTTCAAGTGATGGTTGCAAATGGAGGAACTATAAATTGCTCTGGAAAATGCCATAATATCAAGCTAACCATGGGTGAATATGTATTGAATAGTCCAATGCTTTCCATTCCTATGGGAGGTGCTGATGTTGTACTAGGAGTACAATGGTTACAATCTTTGGGGACGGTAGCTTTTAATTTTCAAGAACTTTTCTTGAAATTTTTTTCACAAGGAAAGGAAGTTGAATTACGGGGTATTGCGGGGAAGCTGGGAAAGATAATAAGCTCTAATGTCATGACAAAGCTTCTAAAGAAAGAACAGCGAGGTGTAATTGCACAATTATGCTCACTAGAAATTCCAACATCAAAATCATCTATTTCTGCAAATCTCCAACAAGTCTTGGACAATCATTCCAAGGTGTTTGAAACTCCCAAAGGACTCCCACCTATTAGTGATCATGATCATGCTATTCATTTGATTCTAGGAAGTGTTCCTCCAAACATCAGGCCTTATAGATATCCTTACGTCCAAAAGAGCGAAATTGAACGTATGATTGCAGAAATGTTAGAGGCGGGTATAATTCAACCTAGTCAAAATTCTTTCTCTGCTCCTGTAGTATTGGTACACAAGAAGGATGGATCATGGCGAATGTGTCCGGATTATAGGGAGCTCAATAAGCTCACCATTAAAGACAAATTTCCCATTCCTGTGATTGATGAATTATTGGATGCATTACATGGAGCAATTTATTTTACCAAGTTGGATCTTCGTTCAGGATATCATCAAATTAGAATGAAGACTGAAGATATTCCAAAAACAGCATTTCGAACTCATGAGGTCATTATGAATTTTTGGTCATGCCTTTTGGCCTTACCAATGCACCTTCTACATTTCAAGGGTTGATGAATTCCATTTTCAAACCCTTCCTTAGAAAATTTGTGCTAGTATTTTTTGATGATATACTAATCTACAGCAGGTCTTGGAAGGATCATGTTCAACATGTTGACAGAGTGCTCAAACTATTGCAGGAGAAACAATTATATGCAAAAACATCCAAATTTTTCTTTGGAGTATAAGAGGTGGAATATCTAGGTCATATTGTATCTCACGAGAGTGTTAAGGTAGACCCTAAAAAAAGTAAAGCCATTAAAGAATGGAAAGTCCCCACAACCATAAAGCAGTTGTGAGGATTTCTTGGGTTAACAGGGTATTATCACAATTTTGTTAAGTATTATGGGAGAATAGCAGCACCTATAACAACATTATTGAAGAAAGATGCGTTTTCATGGACTCCTGAAGCAACTAAGGCCTTTAAACATCTTAAAGAGTCAATGTGCCTAGCACCAGTCTTAGCTACGCCATACTTCACAAAATCCTTTATTGTGGAATGTGATGCCTCAGGAAATGGAATTGGTGTTTTTTTAATGCAAGAAGGAAGACCCATTGCTTTTGAAAGTCGTCCAATCAAAGGAAAGTATTTACAGAAAGCTATTTATGAGAAGTAAATGTTAGCAATATTACTGCATGTACTAAAGAAATGGCGAACTTACCTAATGGGAAGACACTTCAAGGTAAAAACTGATCACGATAGTCTTAAACACTTTTTGGAACAAAGACTATCTTCAGAAGAGCAGCAAAAATGGGTCACAAAGATGTTGGGTTATGACTTTGAAATAATCTACAAAAAAGGGAAGCTCAATGTTGTTGCAGATGCACTCCCAAGAAAGAATGAAGAGGTGGAAGCATTGCTTTGTGCCATTTCTATTATCCAACTAGATTGGATAACCAAAGCAAGGGATGAATGGAAGAAGGAAGAACAAGTGTGGACACTCATTCAAAATTTGCAGCAAGATCCTAGTACATCTGATACATTTAGTTGTAAAAATGATTCCTTATGGTACAAAGATCGCTTATATATTTGTAGGAATTCCCAACTAAAACAAAAGATTCTTTTGGAATAGCACACTTCTCCTTTAGGAGGACACTCAGGATTTTTAAAAACTTACCACAAGGTGAAGAAAGAATTTTTTGGGATGGCCTTAAATCTGATATACAAAAGTGTGTGGCAGAATGTTTGATTTGCCAGTAGAATAAATTTGAGACAATTAAGACCTCGGGTCTTCTACAACCTTTATCCATTCCAAGTCAACGTTGGGAGGAGATTTCAATGGATCTTATCATAGGTTTACCTAAGTCCAAAGGAAAGAGTGTCATCATGGTGGTAGTTGATAGACTTACCAAGTATGCACACTTTTGTGCATTATCTCATCCATTTAAAGCAAGTAAAGTTGCTACTACATTTATGGATAGAATTCAAAAGCTACATGGAAGCCCAAGGGTTATTGTGAGCGATAGAGATCCCATTTTTACTGGAAATTTTTGGACGGAGTTATTTTCTTGTTTGGATACTCAATTAGCTCATAGCTCATCTTATCATCCTCAATCTGATGGTCAAACTGAGATCGTAAATAAATGTTTGGAAGGATATCTTCGTTGTTTTGTATCTGATAAACAAACACAATGGGTGAAGTGGTTACCTCTTGCTGAATGGTGGTATAACACTTCCTTCCATACTGCAGCAAAAATGACCCCATTTATGGCACTTTATGGATATCATCCACCGTCCATCACATCATCTTTAAGAGAAAATTCAAAGTTTCAAGCAATGGAAGATCACATCGAGCATCAACAAGAAGTTCTACAACTCTTAAAGGATAACCTGAATTTGGCAGAAAATCGAATGAAACAACAGGCAGATCAACATCACGGCAAGAGAAGTTTTGATGTAGGAGACTATGTATTTTTATGGCTACAACCATACAAACAAATGTCCCTCAAGAAAGCTAAGAAGGATAATAAATTATCACCAAAGTACTATGGTCCTTACAAGGTATTACAAAATATTGGTACTATGGCATACAAATTGGAGCTTCCTGCGTCTTCACGAGTGCATCCAGTTTTCCATGTTTCATTCTTAAAGAAGGTTATAGGTGAAAATATTCTAGTTCAAACAATATTTCCAGAACTTGATGAGGAAGGAAAAATCATATTGTAACCTGAAGCGGTCACAGAAATAAGAACTTGACAGCTATGAAATCGGTCAATTTCAGAGTATCTCATCAAGTGGAAGAACTTACCCGTTGAAGATTCTACATGGGAGGTTGAGAATTTTATACAGAAGCACCCATAGCTACTCAAGCGTTGAGGACAACACTTTTTTGAAGGAGAGGGGCATGTTAGGTCCCTATATTACTACTTTAGTCCCTTATTGTTGTTAGTTTAACCCCCTTATTGTTATTATTGTACCCCTGTAACCCCCATATTGTTATTATTGTGCCCTTAAATTATTATTGTTAGGTCGGCTAGGATTACATTATGGACCCACTAATTTTACATTGTGGCCCCATGGAATCCTATATATAGAAATGATGTTTTGTAATTTGAATCATCCAAGAATTGTTCGTTCATGTAATGTATTGGAGGTTTCCCCCTCAAAGTGGCTTATTTCTAAGGTGTTGATCTCTTTTCTTCTATTTTTGGAGCTGGTTTCACAACAAAGAAGACTATGTTTGCAGGTTAAAGAAGGATCTATATCGTCTCAAGCAGGCCCCCAGAGTATGGTATGCTCATCTTGATGGATATCTACGTCAACAAGGATTCAAGAAAGGTATTGTTGATATCAATCTTTATGTATGAATAGATAAATATAATTTCACAATCGTTGAGGTACATGTGGATGATAGAATATTTGGTAGCAATGATGATCGACTAAGTAAGAAGTTTTCTACAAAGATGCAAAGTGAGTTCGAAGTGCATTTACTTGGTGAGCTGACATACTTCTTAGGGCTTCAAATATCTTAGCAAGAGAAAGGGATATTTATTTTCCAAGCCAATTACATCAAGGAAATGCTCAAGAAATTCAAAATGGAAGATTGCAAACTCATCCTTACTCCGATGGTAATAGGTTGCAAATTGAGCATATACGACTCATCTAAGGATGTGGATCAGAGGTTGTATAGATCTATGATTGGTATTATTCTATATGTAACGGCCTGCCGACCAGATGTTATGCAAGCAGTTATACAATTAGCAATATTCCAAGAAGAACCAAAAGGATCACATATTTTTTCCATCAAAATAATTCTTCGATATCTAAAGGGAAAGTAGAATATGGCTTGTGGTATCCCAAGGGTAACAATCTCATTATTTAAGCCTTTACAGATGCAGATTGGGCGAGAAGCATTGATGATCGTAAGAGTACTAGTGGAGAAGCATTATATCTAGGTGGTTGTCTAGTATCATGGTTGAGAAAAAAGAAAACCTCAATCTCATTATCTACAACAGAAGTAGAATAAATTGCAGCGACAACTTGTTGTACTGAAGTCCTTTGGATGAAACAAAATTTTCAAGATCTTCAAGTACAATTCAGTGAGCCTATTCCCATCTTCTGTGACAACACCAGTGCCATCATCATCTCCAAGAATCCTGTCATGCATTAAAAAACAAAACACATTCCAATCAAATATCATTTTGTTAGAGAACAAGTCGCTGAAAAGAATATCAAACTTGAATATGTTGGTACAAAAGAACAAATCGCTGATATATTCACTAAACCTTTACCTCGTGAAGAATTTGAATATCTTCGCCAGAAGCTTGGGATTCTCCCAAGTTCTCATTATATTTTCCATATTCAAAATATAAAGGGGGAATGGAAGTGTGTACAGGTCCACAGGATGGTTGTGTGTTAGGGGGAGTTAACCTTTTCCACTGATATCAAAGGGGGAGATAATGTTGTAGGAAGAGGTTTCATGATCATAGTGGGAGTACTTGTGTTGCCATCAATGCTAAAGGGAGAGATTATTGACCAGTGGTTTTCATTGATGTCAACCCAAGTAGAACCAGGGTCTACCCCGATCTTGCATGGGAATTTTGACCTACCAAATTACTATATTCTAAGTCGAGGATATTTTTTATGGTCTCTAATTTTCGAGATGTTTCCATTGATATATGGCACACCACGTAATTCTACACGGTTTGAGAGATATTCATGTTTGAAGTTAGTAACCCTAGTTAGTGGGCTAAAACCCCATGGGGTTTTGGAATGAAACTAATCATTGGTTGTGGTCAATGAATAGTCAATAATTAATAATTTTTAAGCTCCTAAAATCCCTCCCATGTTCACTTGTTGAAGACCCTCTCAACCTAAGCATTTATATAAATTGTGATCCTCATATCCTCCTTATGTAGGGGATTTTGCTACTTGAAACAGATCATCGTGGAATTTTCGCTATAATTTTTTTTCTACGAAGGTTTAGAAGATGAAAGTTTTATGAGGTGAATTTGAAATCCTAAGGAAGCTCATGTAAAAATTTTAGATGATGGTAATAAATATTTTCGGAGATATGATTTGTGGAAGTTAGGGTTTTTGGGGCTATGGTCTAGTGTGTATTATTCTTCTACATCATATCTCCATCAGTCATAGTTGGGGCTATGGTCTAATGTGTATTATTCTTCTACATCATTCTATATCATTGTAAAGTGGACCATTTTCCCTGGTACAGGAATCCATTCTTCTTTTATTCTTCTATAGGGTGGTAGGGTGGTGCTAGGCTGGTGCATTAAGTCACCAACAGGTTCAAGCCTATGAAAACTTCAGGGTGGTAGGGTGGTGCTAAGGTGAGTTGTAGCTCATTGGGTGTTGGGGCATCCGTTTAGTTGACTACTGAAGAATCTCAGGCATTGGAGCATCCATCCAGTGGGAGCTGTAGAAGAATTATTTCCTAGATTCTAGGAATTTGGAGCTCTCTTTTGAATTGGAGTTGAATATTAGAGAATTATTAGAAAAGCATTAAGGTGGTTTTTGTCCCGAAGGGGTTTCCACCTTAAAAACTATGTGCATTTGTGTTCCTTTTGTTTACTGCTATCATTGTACAAACACTGATAATAATTGAAGATTAACTAATGCTCTAAAAGATTCATAATAATACTAATTGAAAGGAATATTGATTCACCCCCCCCCCCCCAGTTTCTCAACAATACCTTTCTCCAGTTAATCCTATGAAAAACGATATAAGAGACCCCATTCTTGTTGAATTACCTATTTCATCCTCATGGAGATATAATCCTTGGTATTAATATCTTATGTTATCCCTATTATTAGTTGACTTCCACCTTTAGATATTAACAAACATTCTATGTCTAGGAGAAGTTCACTTTTATACACTCTATATTTTCTTACTACTCCAAACATGCATTAGTTTACATCCACAAAATCTAGACCTGGAAGTACTTTAATGCAAACTTCACCTTCTATTTTGGGTGGATCTTCTGAACCTAATATTGCATCTTCCATGTTTGTCGGATATTCTTTACCTAGCAGTTCTCTTGATCCTAGTGGACCTAGTGAATGATATATTTATGGTGGAACTTTTTTACCTTATGGGTATCAATCACTCAATGGAACCTTTTCTGGAGTTGCTACTAGTCCCTAATTTTTTCATTCCCATCCTTGGTATATTGGAATTCTATTTGGTTTGTTTCTTCCAAGCATGGTAGAAACCCCTCAAATTATGGTTTCTTCTCAAACTTTTTTGTATGGTGTCAAAAAATCATATAGTCAACAACCTATTTTGATGTCTAGTGGGATGAGTTTTTCACAACAACCTCTCGTAGGATATTTTCTATTTATTGGAGGGAAACCTCCCATAAGATATTTTTTGTTTTATAGGGTGAAACCTCTCATAGGATAATTTTTTGTTTAGTTGGGGGGGAATTCCCATGATAGTATTATTTCCTTCTATTGGAAAACAACCTCCTATATGATATTTTTCTTCTACTAGACAACAACCTCTCGTAGGATATTTTCCTTCTACTTGAGGACAACCTAAAATAGGTTTTACGCAACTAGCCAACAATCAAATATTTAGTGGCGATCCATTCCCTGTAAGGGCAGGTATCCCATGGAATTTAGTTTATGTTGGTGGAGCTCAAGTGCCTATAGGCCAACCTTTTCAAGGATTTACTCCTCCATCTTATGTTGTTAGAACTCAAACACCCACCAATCAATATTTTCAAGGCTTTCCTCTTCCATCCTACACTAGTGTAATTCAAATTCCTGAAGCATAACCTTTTCAAGGATTTCCTCCTCCACTAGCTAAACCTTATGATCCTATGGGTGGTTACTGACATCCCACTTATCCAAAACCTTATTTTAATATGTAGTTACCATTCATTGTGAATTTATAATTACCAAACCTATCACAGCTTATGAATGATAATATTCTTCGTCATCCATTATGCTTGGTAATTCCTATAAAATTACCAAGTGATATTCCCAAAGTTGATGGAAAACATAGTGAAGACCCCTAAAACCATGTTATAACTTATCATTTGTGGTGTTCCTTGAATTATTTAAATGATGAATCCATTTCATTACATATTTTCTAACACGCTCTTATTGATAGTGAAGCTTAGTGGCACATCAAGTTACCACAAGCATATTTTGGTGTTTTTAATATGTTGGATACAACATTTTTGACCCACTTCCAACTTCCAATTCATTATGAAACTGGCACTGAGCTTTTAAATTTGTTACAATAGTCTACATCTACACATATTTCATATCATATTCATGAATGGAGATGATGACGTCGATTGACTAAAGCCTTTATCCCCAACCAATTACCAGTAAATTGGTTTACAAAGTCATTACTTCCCCCTATTTCTTGTAATGCCACCATGGCTGGCATTGTTACTGAAGAGAAAGTTATCGCTTGTGCCCAATATCTAGATCTTGTATATTCACAATCTGGCACATTATATAATCTTATTCCTCATGCTCCTCGCCCATCAAATAGCCCTCGTACATTTCCTTCTATGAAATATCATACTTCTAATGGTTTGATTGGTAATATTGGTCAATAGTCCATCAGTAAAAAATATATTCATTCGAACCCCAAATCTAATATGACTGTTGCAGTTCAAAATTCTAACCCTCCTGCTACTACTCACGTTAAAACTTATGAGACTAACATAGTAAATTCCACATCGACCAATAAATTTCAACAACCTGGAAGTAAGAAAAAGCGCAAAGGTAAAACTAAACAAAATGCCCCACAACAAGAAAAAACTAAAACTCAACCTACTCAGGAAACACAAAAGTGTAAACCTTGATATCCTTGTCTTATTTGTGACGAGGATCAATATACTAAGGATTGTTCACGCAGCGCTGACGTCGGTTATTTTGTAAAAGGAACTTCAACCACACCTATTCTTTTGACAGACTCTTTTCATACTAAGAAAACTCAAATGTTTACACAAAATCAACCCTTTTCCCTTGAAATCTCTTTGACATACTCATGTGTGAAGAGAAATTTTTAGTGTCAACGTGAGCCAAAGACTATGATCCTCCTAGTGGAAATGTTTTTGATCAACCATCCACATCTAATATGCCTACTTCTAGTGCTCTCCAAATTGAGAAAAAAAATTCCAACATGGTGAAATGAACCCCTCTAAAGGGAATTATTCATACATCATCCTTCAGTCCACATGCTCGAGCTTGCTAAAATTACAATATTGTGGAAGATTTAGCTCAAGCTCCTTTTGCGATGTTGTCTCCCGAAGATCCTTCAAATTTTCCCTATGCAATGAAAAGCACTATTGTTGGCTAATGGTGGAGTTGATCCATATAATTCAATTTTGATAGTTTTTTATTTGGATAACCATGTGCCAAGGCTCCCCCACCAACTTGCATTATAGATTCAAGTTTTTGTGCATGGAAAAAAAAAACTTTTTTTTGTATTGTCATTGATAAAGGAGCCTCAAACTACATAATGTACTTAAATTTTTGGAAATCCATTGGATTTCGCATTCTCAATCTATCACCGAAAACTTTAAAACAATTTGATGATAGAGGATTTAAACCCTATGAAATAATTAATGCATTTCCTATTGAATTAGAAGGTAAAACAATAGCAGTCAAAGTAGAATTTTTTGATGGACCTCTTGATTATAATATTTTACTTTGTCGTAGTTGGACCTACGCTATGTCTTTTGTAGTTTCTAATTTTTTCGTGTACTTCACTTGCCTCATCAAGGGAAAATAGTAACTATATACTAGTTCACTTACTATTCATCTTATTCACACATGATGGGTAATATACCTTTCATAGGTAAAACCTAGTTTCCCTATGAGAATATTGGTGTGGGTATTTTGAAAGATTCATCATTAATGGGTAATTTTCAACTCCACCACCCAACACTTCTCGTCATTTCACTCAAATTAACATACTTTCAGCTAGCACAAGTGGATCCATCAAATCATATGACCCTTGGGTAATTCCTATTCTATCACAATATGAAAACTATGGTGACCAAATGTCGCTTAGTCTGATTGATTTAGCTTATGAAGTAATATAGTCTTCCTCTGTGGTTGATTATGATTTTAATGGTTGAATGAATGTCTTTTTAAATCAATCCTCTCAATACTCTTTACTCATTTCCACCACATCTTGTTAATTTTTGGCAACTAGGTCCAAACTCCATGTTGTGATGCTCATATTACAATGCCAATATTTTTATTGGATTCCTCTTTCAGAGAGGTGAAAGATCAATCTAAATATCATCTTGATCAGATGAGCAGAACATGTATTTTGAATTTATTCCACATGTGCAAGGTCGGCCTGATTTATCCCACATGCATTAGAGATGTGTCACACACCCCCACAGATGCCTATATATTAGAGAGACTTGGATTTTGTTTTAGACACACAATTTGTGGAGGCATTTTCTTCTCTCTTGGATGGTGATGGAGAAGCGTTCTTGGTTCTGTGGTTAGGGCTTCTTGGTGCAGCGTCTTGGTGGATTTTTCTTGATGAGACGTCTTGGGGTTGTGTGACACATGTGGGAAGCTGACATTATGAAGTCTTTGATGGTTGAAGCATCCTGCTGATCATCGTAACGCCACCATTCTTTATCTATGTTTTGGTTTGTCTTCCATCGATCTATTGGTATGTTCTATCTGCATCTTACTTTCATTGAGCCTAGTTTAAAGTATTTTGCATCTAGCATAGAACATCTTAGGAAATCAACACATCTCTTGATCCTTTTGATGATATTTTTCCTCGTGAAAAAGGTATCATGGATTTCATGTATTTAGGAGGAATACCATGGGATGATATACATCACCATTCTTATTTTCTCCCTATGCTAGAGATGGTTGGGAGTCAAATTGAAACTTTTATTTTACTCAAGATAATTAATAACCCTCAAACTACCATTTTCATCCATGATGTTTTACTTGAAGGGAATTCAGGGAATAAATCAGTAACTATATTGATTGATATCTCAATAAAATTTGGAATTGTAGAAAATGTTCATATAGGTGCCTCATGTTCTCTTGAATAAATAATTTTACGATATTTTCGCTTGGTCCTACAAAGATATGCCTAGTATAGATCCACATATTTTCAATCGCAAAATTAACACATATCTTGAAGCCAAGCTTGTTCAAAAAAAGATTTTTCCTATTCACCCATGAAAAGTTGTTGTTATCAAAATTGAGGTTGAAAAAAATTCTTAAAGCGAGTTTTATATATCTTGTACCTTTGATTGATTGGGTTTCCAATATTTTTCAAGTCACTAATATACATGGTATGATCTGCGTATGTATTGATTATAGGGATATCAATAAGGCTTGTCCTAAATATAATTATCTAGCCCAATTTATCGACCAAATTTTCAATGATTGTGTTGGCAGTTATTTTTTCTCCTTTATGGATGCATTTTCTGGTTATAATCAGATTGATATACTACCATCAGATCAACAAAAAAATACTTTTATTTTTCCTTGGGTAACCTCTGCCTATCAAAACCTTCCTTTTGGACTTAGGAAAGCCAATGCCACTTTTCAAAGAGCTATGTCTTATGTGTTTCGTGACATTAAGCATATTGCACAACCCTATCTTGATGATTCACCTACACATTCTATGCAACGTCAAGGTAACCCCACACATTTATGAGCCATTGTACTTCATTGTTGACATTAAAATATTCGCTTAAATCCACATAAATGTGTTTTTTATATGGAATATGAACGTATTTTAGGTTTTATCATATCCATGTAAGGAATCTGAGTTGATATATTGAAGGTTGATGTCATTCTAAATATACCTCCTCCTTCTACTTTACGCCAACTCCAAAGTTTTCAAGGGAAGGAAAATATTTTACGTCATTTTGTTCCTAATTAGGTTGATCTTAATAAATATTTTACTCAATTTTTAAAGAAAGGGGATCCCTTTATTTGGGATGAAATCGCACATAAAGTATATGATGCTTTGAAAAATGTGTTAATCCACACATTGTTGTTACATCCCTTAGATTATCATCAAGATTACTTTTTATACTTAGTTGTTTCTGACAGTACCATCACCATGGTACTTTTCCAACAAGATGATTCACATAGTGAACATGTGATTTACTATCTCAGTAGGAACCTCACCACTTCTAAAATTAAATATTCACATTTGGAGAAATTGGAATTGGAAGTTGTACAAGTTCTCCAATGTTTTCGTCACTATATTCTACTGCACAAAAATTTTATCATTTGTGATTGCAGCCCCATGCAACACATTCTTACTCGAAAGTGATAAGGGGGAAATACTCCAAATTGATTATTATCCTACAAGATTTTGATTTGGAATTCTTCAAATCAAAATCTAAGAAATCATAGGTTTTTTCTTAATTGATTTGTGACCTTACCTACACTGAAACATAAACTGTGACAGAATATTGTTTCCTGGCGAATCTCTTTTCCTGATTAGTTCTTCCAATAAATGATATGAATATATCATTTTCTATCTCCAAACTCAAAAAATTTGGCCAGAATTGATGCAATTAATATCGTCTAATTTGTTACCAAGCTTGACAATACATTATTGTCGGTGATACCCTTTATCATCGTGGTTTCTTCTATGTTTTTCAATGTTGTTTAACACATGATGAAGCCGGAAAATTTCTTAATGGTTTCCATGCTAGAGCATGTGATGTTCATATGCTTGGGTATGCCATTGTCCAAAAAAAATTTCATGTGGGATAATTTTTGGCTCTCTCTTGAAATATTGCATTATCATGGTATAAAAATGTCATTTGTGTCAAATCTATAACCATATATAATATGTGCACACCTCTTTCTCCACTTTACTGTGTAGTTATTGTTGTCCCCTTTTATAAATGGGGAATTGAATTCATCACATGTAACCCTCACTTAGCTAATTGGAATGGGTACATTATCATTGACGTGGATTATTTCACTGCATGGGCCAAGGTGACGCCACATTTTCCAATAATGGGACGGCTACAATGTTTTTCTTAATCGCTAGATTCGGTGTGCACCAAGCCATCATCACTTATCATGGCTCTCATTTTGGAAACAATATGATGACTGAATTATCTACCAAGTTGGGTTTACGCCATGAAAACCCAACACCTTACTAGCCATAGGAAAATGGCCAAGTCGAAGTAGCAAACAAATTTATGGAAATGATGCTTTAACAGATAATGTTGATTCATAAAAAAAATTGGAACTTGATTTATTTTTGGAATTATGATCATATCTATTAAAATAACCACTAGTTTTATGCCTTTCAAACCATTATATTTCTTAGAAGTTGTTTTTCCGATTGAATGAGAGGTCCCATCTTTGAAACTAGCAATAGAACTAATCCCTGCTACTTCTATCTAAGAAGAATTTCTTTAGTGTTTAACACAGTTAGATGGAACTCGTCCTTATTTTTCTTTAGCTAATGAGGCTACAAGAAGTGTGTTAAATATCGTTATGATAAAAATGTTAAAACTCAAGTATTTTTTGAAGGTGACTTGGTCCTTCTATATGATCAAGAACATGACAAGTTAGGAGCTGGTAAGTTCGAGCCCATGTGGCATGGCCTTTATATCATGAAACAATTATTAGACAAAGGTTCCTATTAGCTAGTCGATTATGATGGAATTCCTTTATGAAATCCGAGAAATGGGCTTTACCTTAAAAAGTACTATGCTTAGAATCATTCTACATAAGTACTTTGTATATTGTTGTACCATATTTTTGGTGTGCTACATTTTTTATTTTTGTAAACAACTTCTATCCTTCGCTACTTATCTTGTGTTGTTCTTGGTTTATAGATTTTGGTATTCCATTTACCTTACAATGAATTTTTTTATGGTGTTAGCTACAATACTTAGAACCTTGCATCTGTTGCATCAACAATCTATACGCTTCCTAATGAGTTGGTGAGTTTACATGGTATATGTCTTGGTCCTACAACTAATAATATCGCAGAAAAAAATGCATTCTTTGAACTATTATATGATGATATTTGTCTTGGTTATTTTTATTTATTTGTTCACTTAATTCTCACCTCAGTGCCACAATTAAGCAATGTTTATTATGTCTGAATTCCTACTCTTCTACGAGTATATTTAAGGGTTTTTCTCTTGGAATAAGAATTTGACTATCTATAATATCATCACATTCCAATAAGTATTAATACATTAATAGACACTAGCCAATTATGTATTATATAGACATTTGCGAAATTTGTAAATTCCAAACATTTACACATCTCATAAAATAGTAGCCAAAATATAAACCATTTTCATAATTAACAGTTCTACAAAAAGGTTTTTTACAAAATGTGTTGAGACAAGACAAGGCTTGTTGCCTTCATATATCAATACGCATCGATAAAATAAAAAAGAAATCGTAATATGATTAATCATCCCTAGGCCCACGTTACAAGTGGTAGCAAACTACTGCACGAGCCACTCACTGAAGAAAACGACTTTGATTAGAAACCAAAATAATACTGAGTGGGGGGGTGAATTAGTATTATAGGAATTTTGAAACTTGCTTTCACTTGCAATGAAACTTAGGACACCAAGACATAATTAAAGTAATTAAATCATATGATCATGGCAAGAAATAACATATATCACAATGAGAACACACAAATTCTTCAAATATTTCTTTTAATTTATTCACAAGGCAAGATAAAACTTGTTTTTACAATTTTCTATAGCTACAACCAGTAGTAAGAAACTACTCCTTGATTTACCAGCTACAATTAAAATGATCTACAACCCCTAATTTTATCAGCTACTACTGAAACGAGCTTTAACCCATAATTATTTACCAACAACTACTAGAAGTAGATACAACCCCTGACTTGCAAGTTAAAACTTGCATGAGATCAATGATTCATATTTCATACAATTTTCATATTCAAATCATGAAGCCAATAATTTTTAACATAAATCAATTTTTCTCTCAAATAATCACCAGAACCACCATTACAAACACCTTCAACAATCTCTCATTACTGAACAGTTCACCTTCATCCACAATTCCACACCTTTGTTCCTCTTCTCCTCTCTTTCTTTGCAAATTCAACTATGCTTATAAAGAAATTTGAACTCCTATTTTTGGAATTTAACTTAGTTATATCGCACTTTGATTTTTGCATGAATCTCTTAAATTTTCCTTTTTCCTATTCAACTGAGTCTTCTAAATATTATCTTCAAGTTATCAAACTCTCCTTACATGTTTCTGTTAGCGCTCGAAACTACCTTAGGCTGAAATAAGGTAAATCTCAAGGCAACATCAAACCAAGCTCAGCCTCGTAGCTAGCCCTACGAGGACAGGAGAGGGCTCTCTCCGGGTCTATCTCGGCAAAAGGTCTTCAAAGGGGCTGAGATGACCTATAATAGATACTGATTTTAGGCTAGTAAATAGATAGGAAGGTTTGATTTTGATTTTTTGGGTTTTTTGTTGGAAAAATGGGAATGGCAATTTTGGGCTTGGGGATGAGGCCAGATCTTCGCAGAATTCGAATTGGGGCAAGGTAGGCAGTAGTCTTGATGCTTTGGATTATGTGTATGGATGGATCAGAATGACAAGGATCTGAAGAGGGCAAGGGAGAACAAGGATCCTCTCCAAACTGAAGAAAACATATAAAACTAAACAAATTTAAAGGCAGAGCACTGGAATCAATGAATTCTACCTCATTTACTCATTCATTTAGTTTCAGAAGAAAAAGAAGGGAATGGCATACATTAAAAATTAAATAAATTACAAATAACTGAGATAAAACACCATCAAAAACTGAAAGCCACAAGAATCCCAACAGGTGCTACAAAACCTCTGATCTTTCCTTAGCCAAAAATGCAGAAAATATGTACAATAGTGTGCCAAACTTTTCCCAAGAGTCCAACCTGTCCAACCTTTGAAAATGACTTAGAAAATACATGATATAGACCAGCCCAACCCATTCCCATGCCTCTAGGGGTCGAGCTCATGCTTCTTGGAGCAGTTTGAACCAATTCTAAACAAGGAGCTAAAATCTAGGCAGCCAAACAACTTGCCTCTATAAGCTAGGAAACTGATCCATTCACTTGATTTTCACTTTTTGTGAATGAATCATCTAAAAAAAGTAAATACATGCCGAAATTACATCATGTTTACCAAATTACATCAAGCTAGATCAAAAATTACATCAAGAGGTGAAACTAGTAAAAACTGGGCGAATTTCTGAGCTGAAGAGTGAAAATGAGGCAAAATTTCTCTATGCGCCGCGCCACTTTGAGCCTGTGTTTGGGGTACTTCCTGAAGTCCAAATCGAGCTCATGATAGCTCTTTGGAAAGACCTGGATGTCTGCTATCCAACCCAAGTGGAATTTTTCAATTTGGAGCTCATTTTCCCCTCCAAAACTTCAATCGCCCAAGACTACTTCCTGCTGGTGCAAAAGGTGGCAGAAAGGTGATTTTCATGGTGTTTTTGGCCCTTAAGACCACCCAGAACTTGATGAAATCTCTCGGAAATTCCTGAGCATGCATAAATTTCCATAAAAAACCCAAAAATATCAAGTTTTCCTCCTGAAGATGTCCCAAACGTAAGCGCGCGTCGGGTGGCGCGACGCGTAGAGCAGAAAAACCTGTTTTGCAACCAAAAATTTCAAAATGACAAAAATTTCTCCAAATTTTCTGAAATTTGGAGTGAATTTCTCCCATCATGTCTCCTGCTCAGCCAAGAAAACCTCGGCCAAGATTTGGAGTGGATCATGTGTTTTGCGCCTCCTCAGTACCCTCTTGGTGCATGCAGTTTCTGTGATGAAATCACTGTCTCGGTTGTATGATGTGTCGTTGTCCATAATGTCCATGAAAGGTGCATGTTTGGTTTGTTGAAAATGAGGAATGAAACCCTGGTGTCTTTTTCTCCAATCGCCAAAATATGTGTCACATTGGAAAGGACTGTGGTAACTAAGGCAGTGTGGACAGTGGACTGCAACCAAGTGAAATTTTCCATTTTAAAACTTCTGAATTTGACAATGTAGAGACAATGGGACAGCTACTTGGATGTTTGGGATTTAGGGAATTTTATAAGTGATATGAGGAAAGGGATAATGATAGGGCATGAAAGGATTTGAGGGATAGAGACAAATGGGCATAAGTGATATGAGTGGTTTTATTAGGGAATAGGGAAGGGATGGTATAATGTGAGGGAATAATGGATTGATCATGATAATAGGTTTACAATAATGGGAAAGGAATAAACAATGCGGGGAATGGGCACCAAGATCAAACTTTTAAAACTCAAATTTCAAACCTTAAGGAGCAATCTTTCACAAAATGAGAGGGTTTATGATTTTGGCTTTCAAATTCTTCAAAACCAATCTCTAACTACACCAAAATTTTTCTAAATAGCATTTAAAACACACATAAACTTATCTATAACAAAGGGGACCGAGTAAATTTGAGTTTTGGTGAAGAAATGACAAAAAATTTGTGTTCTGGCCCAATGCGCCGCGCACCAACCCAATGCGCCGCGCCCACTTTTCTATGCGTTGCGCCATTTTGCAGGAGGATTTTGGAGGTCTTTCCGATGTCAAAATTGGGCGTGTGATAGCTAGTTGGAAAGCTCTTTGAGTATAATTTCCAACCCAAGTGGAATTTTTCAATTTGGAGTTCATTTACCCTGTCCAAAATCAAATCTCCCAAGACTGGTCAAAATGAGCAGAATGAAGCTGCCTCAAGGCAGAGTGTTGTTGCAGTCAACTTTTGAAGGTCTTCCTCAACTCCAAATTGATCTCATGATAGCTCATTGAAAATATCTATGTGTCTAGTTATCCTTTGACTTATCAAGCAAGTCATTTGGCCAACCAAGCTAGGAGAAATCTTGATTTTCCCAAGGTCGCTTCAGAGGTGCATTCAATTCTCCTGAGGCAACGGTATTTTTGACATTTCTCTAAAACCATGATACCTGTGTAAAAAGTGAAGGATTTTTTCTTCTTTGGCATGTTTTGGACAAAAACCTCTCTCAGTTTTCCAAAATTCATCTTTTATTGCTCTGAAACATCATTTGAGTGAAACTTATCCCGATGTGTGAAACAAGGGATTTGTCGAAATGAAGCGAAATGAAGGGGATACGGGGCTTCTAAATTCTTTGGGAAATTTTTGGAAGTAGGGAGGGATGTTAGGAAGCAGGGGAAAGTGGAATCTCAGAGATTGAGTGAGGGGAAGGGGTCCAAAAGGGAAAAACACAGGCCTAGCCTAGAAAATTGCCAAGTTGTGGCAAGAAACTAGGGTTTGTGCAAAAATGAGGAATTTGGGGGATCTCAGTGATGGGAAGTGTTTAATAAGGTAAATTAAGGATAGGGGAAGGTGTATGAACATCAGGATACAAGTTTTGATGATGATTTTACCATCCAAGAGAAATTATCTTGAAAACCCTAGGAGAGGGAAATGAACCTTACCTAGGCACAACTGAAGCATGAACAAGCTGTAAAATGACCCAATGGAACTTGACATGATGATGAAAACCCTTTGAATGATGGTACACTCAGCTGAATGGTGACATGGACCGACATTTGGACAACCTTGACAGGAGTAAAAGCAAACCCTAGACCTAATGCCTAGTGACCAAATTTTGCTTGAAGACTCATTGAAATGACAAAATTTGACCTTTACACCTTAACATCACCTTGTAAGAGAATTTTTTATCACTGGAGGAAAGCTGCAAAGGCTGACACTAACATTTTCTACTGCAAAAACTGAGCTTAACTGCTCAAATTTACTTTTCTAGAATTTTACAAGATTTAGTTGAGGTTCTAAATTTGGTGAATCTCGAAACTTAGCATCTTGGAAAAATTTAAATTATCCATGCTTCCATTTGCATAGCTAACTTGTTCATGTCTGCTATAGGTTTTACTTATATTTCCCCTTTTCTATATATGTTTGCAGGCCCATGGTTTAAATTATTTTAATAAAAATAAAGACTGTAGACCAGTTCAAACATAGCCATATTACCATATAAAAAATTGTTGGTCTGAGCACTTTTTATATATATTCATAGAATCCTTTGAAATATAGCCCCAAGGGCTTATTTTATGTTGCAAATCTTCATCACACTCTAGGTTTCAATACACATATAACAATAGCAAAATTGCGTCCTGACACACTCTCTGTCACTTGTGAGTGGTCTTTTCCTCTCCTAGGCATGCCTTCCTGAAAATTTATCCCTTTGCATTTTTGTTTTTCATCCAACGATTTTCCTTCTATGATTTTTTATTTCCGGGATTTTTCTTCTGGGTATGTGCTTTTTGGGCTTTCCTTTCTGGATGTTATTGGGATTAACTTTCGGGTTATTTCTTCTAGGTCGTCCGAGATTTTTTCTTCCGGGAAATTCCTTCCCTCTGTGACATCTCGACTCTTGCCTCACTAAATCCTTGCTTTAATCATCCATGGACACTTGTGAAATATTCTGAGGAAGTATCTTCCAGCTATCATCACCAATTTTATGTGGTGCCATCTCAGTGGCGACAAGCATCACCCAGTCTTGGCCCACTGGGGTACATAAAAACACTGAATTTTTTTGCCCCGTGTCCTCCATTCCATACTGCCTCATCATGTTTATTTCATCATCCACATTTTCATCCATGAGCCAATCATATTGTGTCATCTGTCTTCTAGTGAAGAGAGAGAAAAAGGGTCTCAAGCCTTGGTTTGGCAACAATTTCCTTTGTTAATTTTTAATAAAAACAAACTGGCTAAATCCCTTTTATACCTTTTCTTCCTGACTCCCCGACTCTTACTGTCCCATACCATTCCCAATTTCATGCTTCTTTTTTTATTTTGAGGTCTTACCTCCCGAGTTTCTATGTTAACTATACTCTGCCAATAGATTTCTCCAATAGGCCCTCCAAAACTTTAGCTTTGTAATATTTGACGTTAGGGGTCCCTGAATTGACTGAATCTAACTTGTGATCCAAGAGGCCATTTTTGAACTTCCATATACCATTGGAAATATCTTTCAGAGCTATATCCATATAAGTGGGTTCTATTTATGTTTGAAGAGATATTATGTGCTAGAAATTGCTTCAAAGTCTCTGCATCATCACCAACTTTGCCTTTACCATTATTTAATTTGTTATTAATTTTGGTTGCATGCTTCTATGTTGTTTCCTTTAACCTAATAACCTTTTCCATCAATGAAAACATGTTTATGACATTCTCTCCCTTTGTAATTTATGGAAACGCCTTAATCAAACACCTATGTCAAACAAAATCAACACCGTAAAGAAACAAAGTGTTCATCATGATATTTTCCTCCTTTGGAATCCTTCAAATGTGGCTCCCCCTGAAATTAACTTCTAACATGTTTTGGAGTACTTCACCTTTCCTTTCTATTCACCAAGATATCTCCCATTTGTTTTATGTTCTTCTCCATATTTTTTTTTTCTCACCAATACTACTCCCCCTTTGACATCAATTGCAAAGACACCAACATGCTCCCCCTGTCATCAATCTCCCCATTTCATGTGGTTCTTATGGACCTGGTAGCTTCATCTTTATATGTTAAATTCTTTTTTATTTCCTTTCTTCCTCTTGAGGAATATCTAGTGGAGGGAGGCAAGAGAAACTACTCCCAATGTAATATCCCAAAATGGGAATGCAGCAATATATGAACATAAAAATGTCAAACTATGCAAATATGAACATGACATAAGAGGGATCGATGAACAACCATAATTTTATTAAGATATAGGCAGAAATATACATCAAGATCATGAGGGACAAGCCACTTAAGCAATGGGAACAAGTCTCCAATGAACAAAACAATCAGCACATGAGCTACTACAACTGTATAGAATGTCGAAGAGCAGTGGCAGCGTTGTCTATAACAGTGTAGCTACTGCTGAATACATGTATAAATTTAATGTGGCTGATAGAAACAAAATAAATTCCCAGCAATGAAGATGTGGGCTCTAATACAAGATTTCTAGCCAACCCGGAAAGGATTGCTAGAAATACCAAGAAACATACAATGTGACAAATAACCCTGGGGTTAATATGCCACTGCAAACTGGATCTGATATGAGATGAGGCTATGAAAAATCTGAAATAATGATGTCCTC
Organism: Pinus albicaulis; assembly: GCA_034641835.2. Lineage (NCBI taxonomy): Eukaryota > Viridiplantae > Streptophyta > Pinopsida > Pinales > Pinaceae > Pinus > Pinus albicaulis. The sequence continues at coordinate 1,533,463,871 of CM076581.1, forward strand.
CTCCAATGGTATTTCTAGCTAGAAGGTTGATCCCTCTACTCAGAAATAGACCCTCTTGATTAGCTCAATGAACCCTCGCAGCAAATGCCTCCAAAAATAACGCAGTCCAGGATGGAAATTGTGCTATGAGGGATAGCAGATGGTTGGCCTGATCCCAATATGTCAAAATATGCCTGGGAGTCATCCTTGCTGATCCTACTATGGATAGACAACCCCTCCACTGAAAAACAAGCCCAGAAATGACTCCAAGAGATCCTCCTTTGTTGCACCCTGCAACACAACCCAGCTCTAAACAGAAATTGTGCTGTAGCTTAAGGAGGTAGCTTGGCCAAAATTTCGAAATGAGGAAATTTAGCCCAAATATCCTCTCCTTCCCTAAGGATGAGGTAGGGATTCCTGATCGGGAACACCCTTGTGCTAAACAACATTGCAACCCTGCTAAACAGCAAGAGGAAGCAAAGTCTAAAAAGACCAATAGCAATGATAATAAAAAACATGAATAAAAATGGTTGCTATCCCCTCCATATATAGCATGAGAGCCTCTCCACATTTGTTCCCATCCATATTTTCCACCAAGCTCATGCAATTTGTCCTCAACTAAAACTGTGATGTTCATCAAGGAGATTCAATGTATCTAGACAATGTTGTTGACTTGGTCAAAGTTGACTGAATCATCATGATCCAACGCCTGTTAACACCCAAATGTGCTTAATCCAGCTACTTATTCTTCCTCATTTCACATTAGGAGTTTTTTTATTGCTATTCAAGTGACTTATGGGCCTCCCCACCCATTAATTCACTGACCTAATGATAAAACAACTATAATATTCTATTTAGCTTGGAGGCTAAATTTTTGGAATATTACCGTCCTCCCCTCCAAAATGTTGCTTGTCCTCAAGAAATTGTATAAGGAGAGAAAAATTCCTCCCCTCCTCCTCTTGTGGCCTCCTCATCAATATTTCCCACTACTGATTAAAACAATCTGCGATAAATCTGTCCTCCAATACTCCCTCCCAAGCATGCAAAACCAAAGGGCTCACATCATGAAAAGGTGGAAGATGTAAGTGGAAACCTTCTTATTGTCCAATGACCTTCTCAAGATAGAATTTATGACAAGCATATGGGATCTCATGACCAATTAGAGACTCCCAAACCCATGCTATCATCCAAATGAAATGAGCCATTCTAGGTAGCTCATCAAAATAATCCTCAACTCCTGGTGTATGCAATGTGTTGGGGCTGCATGGAGAGATTATATTTTTCCATTCAAGTGGTTTCTCTCTCCATTTATGGTAAGTATGGGGTTTTTTCTGATATTTTGCTGAAATGACATGGCATTCAAGAATGGCCCAAGTTACCCCACTCAACAATTCAGCCATGAAGTGCCTCCTCCAAGAACTCAAGTTCTACAAATGGATCCTCCCACATGAAGAAAAGAGATGTGATGTGGCAATCATGGTTTGTCCATTGTTTCTCCTGAAACATACAACATGTAAAGTAGGGGAATCATAATCCTAATGGGCATCTCCAACCCATATTCCACTCTCCAAACAAATCTCCCCATGAATATAAAAATATTAACAATACATGGAAGAAAAAACCAATGAAAACAAGTTTTCATATGACATTTGGAAAGTGGACCAGGGTTCCACACATGGAACCAGCGCAGGGCATCTCTTGCCTGCCTCAAAAGAAAAACTAACAAGTTCTTTCCCAGCCACTTTTTTGATGTCACAGTCATCTCACAAGATGGAATCATGAATATGCAATGTGGTGTCAATGGTGCACACCAAGAATTATGTGGCCTTCCCCACAAACCACTGATAGAATGGCCAACATCAATGCTGCAAATGGCCTCAAGTACATGACAATACAATATACAAGAAGGAAATATCCTCCTTGGTACAATATGCTGCTCACAAAAGATAAAATAATGCAAGTTAGGGTGCATAAGTGTACATCCTCTACTATGTACTTTGGTCCTTGAGCTGAAATGGTTCAACTGGAAATTTTCCCTCACTCTCAATGAGTAGGGAAGTGGTTGTGCCAACCTATCCATCACCATCCGAGCTATGCATCTCTCACTATGATGATGTATATCTTGCTGGATGCCCTCCCAAGTGAACTCCTCCATCAATGAATGAAATGCATCAAGGTGCATGGAAAGAAATTCCACATGTGCTGCATGTAGGAGCTTCCTCTTGAGCTTAGAAACTCTTGTCAAGAAGACTCTCCCATAAGAATAGATGACCTCACCAACCACCATGTATCTATCATCTCCATCTGGGTCATCAAGTATCATGCATGCACCAAGATCCTTGGAGTACTCTACCAAAAGTTGAGACCTCCAATATGGATCAACCTTCTTAAGAGACAACGTTGAAGATCTGAAATGTGAAGCTCCCCACATGATGCTGTCTACTCCTTTGACTTCCCTCATGCCAAATTCATCCTCCAAATTGCTGCCATGCTTATCATGCAGCTGCTCATGCTCCAAAAGAAGTAGGGATCTTTGGAAGTTGGCCTCCCATGAGAATCTCTCATCCAAGAAGAATCTCCCAATCTTGGCCAATGAAAGCATGAGTGGCCTCCATCAACTCCAATGTATGGAGGATTCATTCCTCAAAGGAAGTACCCCCTGTTTCTCCAAATCCATGGAGCAACTCCCTTGCACCCTGAAGGTTCCATCCTCCATCACTGTAGTAACTTTTGTCAGCGCAATATATGTAGTGAGAGTGGGTAATGCAGAAAATGAAAGAGTTCCTCTCTCCTCCTTGAGTCTATCCCAAACTCGCTGCGCTGTACTGGATTCCTCCCAAGTCTTCACCTCTCTGGAATCTAAGAGTGGTGAAATAAATGGTAAAATGTCTCCCACCAACTCTAGATCTGGTGGCCTCCCAGGTGGAATGCCCCCATGTAGTGAGACATCAAAATCTGAAGTGGACTATCTATGTGTGTGGACTGATTTTTCCCTCTCTTCAATGTACAATACAACCTCCTTCTTTTGTGCAGAAACCTCCCAGAATAGATAAGGGTGAATGATCATCATCCCTTGATGTTGATCCTTCCTTTCTTCTCCTTCCATCTGCCAAGGTTCACAACCCAAAATAACTAATGCATGCTGCTCTAGAATTGTGGTTTGGTTCCCACATGATGAATCATTTGGAACTCCTTGCAAAGACAGAAGGGCTCCTCCAATGGAAGCAATGGCTCCCCTTCCATCTCTATGTGGTGATGGATCTTCTCCCAATGGTACAACACTGTTAGCTCTTCTCTGCTCATCCTTTTCAACAATATGTGAGATTGCCTCATCATCAATGAAAGACCCTTGATCTTGGTCTTCCCTTGAAGGAGGTTTCTCCATGTCTTCACCAATAGAAGAGCGTTCTTCAAAAGGTGGGGATCTTTCCCTTCACAAGGTAACATGCATGTTTTTATCCCCTTCATCTGAAATATGGAGTGGAGTTGGCAAGATAGATCTCTCCAACTCATGCAAAGGTTTTAAGTTTTTGGGTTCCACAAGAGATGTTTTACAATGTTTGGTGTCAAATATTTTCACCAATTCCTTAGTGAACCCAGCGTAAGTGTTTTTATTTGCATGATAAAATGAAGAGGAACTATAAACCATCAATTATTTCCCATACCTTTTAGGTGTAGCGCTGCCACTCTAATGGCCTCCCTTTCTGAAACTTGGTGTAGCTGAAAATATGAATCTAGCTCCTCTACCCAAGCTTTGGTTGTGCACTCTGATGATCCATCAAAGTTAGATAGAAAGATTCTATCCCTCTTGCTTCTATCATGGTTGTTGTATCTTCTAGCTTCCTTGAGTTGGAAAAACCCTTGGAAGTCCAAGTGCTCTTTGAATCTCCATGATTGAGACTCATACTCCTGAAGATAGATACTCAAGGTCTCCTCCCTTGGTGCATCTCCTTCCTCCATCCTTCTTGTAGTGAATGTGGACCATAGACTTCGTTGTGGATCTACATGTGTGGCTGAATGGTCACACCTATCATGTGAATATCTAGGGCTTGCTTCACTTTTAAACCCTCTCAGGAATTTCCCACACTTTTCCCCTTTCATCTCCTTGAGATCTTCTTTGATATTTTTCATAGCTTGGAAAAGAAGGAGGGAGATCCTCTCTTCCTTCATTTCTCCAAATAATGGAGTCATGCCTTTGTTTCTTCGGTGAGTCTTCTCTTTTCTATGAGAAGCTTCTCCTTATAATGGCATAATGTCTTGGATGCACATGCTGAGCCAAGATTATGCTCTGATCCCACGTTAATATCCCAAAATGGGATTGCAACAAATATGAACATAAAAATTTAAAACTCTGCAAATCTGAAAATGAAATAAGAGGGATCAATGTACAGCCATCATTTTATTAATATATCAGAAAAAATATACATCAAGATCATGAGGGACAAGCCACTCAATCAATGGGAACAAGTCTCCAATGAACAAAACAATCAGCATGACATGAGCTGCTACAACTGTATAGAATGCCAGAGAGCAGTGAAAACAGTGTAACTACTACTAAATACATGTATAAATATAATGTGGCTGATAGAAACAAAAAAAATGTCCAACAATGAAGATGTGGGCTCTAATACAATATTTCTAGCCAACCCGGAAAGGATTGCTATAAATACCAAGAAACATACAATGTGACAAATAACCCTGGGGTTAATATGCCACTGCAAACTGGATCTGATATGAGATGAGGCTATGACATATATGAAATAATGATGTCCTCCTCCAATGGTATTTCTAGCTAGAAGGCTGATCCCTCTACTCAGAAATAGACCCTCCAGATGAGCTCAATGAACCCTCGCAGTAAATGCCTCCAAAAATAACGCAGTCCAGGATGGAAACAACGCCGTGAGGGATAGAATATGGTTGGCCTAATGCCAAATATGTCAAAATATGCCTGGGAGTCATCCTTGCTGATCCTACAATGGATATACAACCCCTCCACTGAAAAACAAGCCCAAAAATGACTCTAAGAGATCCTCCTTTGCTGCACCCTGCAACACAACCCAGCTCTAAACAGAAACTGTGCTGTAGCTTAAGGAGGTAGCTTGGACAAAATGTCGAAATGAGGAAATGTAGCCCAAATAACCTCTCTTTCCCTGAGGATGAGGTATGGATTCCTGATTGGGAACACCCTTAGTGCTAAACAGCATTGCAACCCTGCTAAACAGCAAGAGGAAGCAAAGTCTAAAAATACCAATAGCAATGATAATCAAAAACATTAATAACAATGGTTGCTATCCCCTCCATATATAGCATGAGAGCCTCTCCACATTGGTTCCCATTCATATTTTCCACCAAACTCATGCAAGTTTTCCTCAACTAAAACTGTGTTGTTCATCAAGGATATTCAATGTAACTAGACAACGCTGTTGACTTGGTCAAAGTTGACTGAATCAACATGATCCAGCCCCTGTTCACAACCAAAGGTGCTTAATCCAGCTACTTATTCTCTCTCCTTTCACATTAGGAGTGTTTTTATTGCTATTCAAGTGACTCATGGGCCTCCCCACCCATTTATTTACCGACCTAATGATAAAACGACTATAATATTCCATTTAGCTTGGAGGCTAATTTTTGGAATATTACACCCAATCTCTGCCTCTAATGCTTAAACTGATCTCTTAGGAGAGGGTTGGTGAAAATATCAACTACCTATTCTTTTGCAGATGCATACTCCAACTTGACTATCTGATTTGCAACTTTCTCTCTCAAGAAGTGGTACTTGATTGGATTATTCTTTGTCTTTGAGTGATATTCAATATTCTTTGACACGTTGATGGCACTCATATTGTCAAAAAAAAATAGGAATAAGCTCATCATAAAACACTTGTACACCATTTAGAGTTTGCTTCATCCATAAAAGTTGATTGCAACAAGAAGTTGATGCTATATATTTTTCTTTAGTGGTAGATAGTGATATTGAAGTATACTTCTTGCTCAACCATGAAAATAGACATTCTCAAAGAAAGAAAGCACCACCCCTAGTGCTCTTTCAATCATTTACATCACATGCCCAATCAACATCAATATAAATAACTAGTGAAAAATATTTACCTCTTGGTTACTAATGTCCATAATCCATCATGACTTTGATATATCTAAGAATCCTTTTGGTTGCTAGAAGATGGATTTGTCTGGGGGTTTCTTGAAATATTCCAACAATACCAACTGCCCACATGATGTCTAGTCTTGAAGGTGTCAAATATAAGAGACTCCCAGTAATAGATCTTTATAAATTATGGTTCAGTTCTAGTGATTCATCAATCTTACAAAGCTTGCAAAGTGTAACCATTGGTGTGCTCAATAAAGAACACTCCATGCCAAATTTATTCAATGCTTCTTAGAGATAATTTCTTTGTGAGATAAAAATCCCTTTGAATTTTGTGTAATCCAGGAAAATAAGAGATATATCCAAGCATATACATCTCAAACTCAACCTTCATATTAGCTGAAAATTTGCATGTTAGATGATTTGAATCACTTCCAAATATGATATCATCAACATAGAAAACCACCACTATCAATTTTCCATTATTAGAGTTAAAATATAAATTACTATTAGTTGTGCCTATTTTGAAACCACACTTGAGCAAGCAACCGTTCAACTTGGAATACCATTCCCATGGGGCTTGCTTGAGACCATAAAAGGCCTTATTTAACTTGAAAACATAATCTGGTTGATATTACACATCAAAACCATTTGATTATTCTTTGTAAGCTTCCTCCCTCGACTCTCCATTTATAAAGGAAGATTTCAAATCAATCTAATATATCTTTAACCTCTTGAAACAAGCATATGCCAAAAATATTAAAATAGATTCTAATCAAGAAACAAGAGAAAAAAGTTTCTAATCAAAATCCATACGTTTTTTTTTAGCATAGCCTTTGCACACTAATCTTGCCTCATTTCCGACCACTTCTCAATTATCATTCAGTTTCCTCCTAAAGACCCATTTCGTGCCAATGAAATTCTTATTTGTTTGCGTAGGAACAAGCTCCCAAATCTGCTTTTTCTCTATCTAGTTCAGTTCTTCATGCATGTATTTTAACCAGCTATCATATTGACTAGCCTATGAAACATCCTTTGGTTCATCCATATATATAGAGCTACATGTGCTTTTGTAGGGGGATTTAGCAGCTTCCTTCTATTTCGTACACCTATGTTGAAACCACCAACAATTTGATATTTTGGGTGGTGATTTTGCACATACCTTGAAGGATTTTTTGCTTGAGGAATGTGGGGCTCTACACTTTCTTCATCTAAAAGTAATTTTTTGACCTTATCATGATTGTTGACTGGATCAATGGAACTATTATTTATGGATGATTGACTTCAAATTCAATATATTCATCCACTTTTACATCAATACAATCAACAATCCCCTTGGTATTCTTATTGTAGTATCTATAGCCTTTGTTGTTATGAAAATATCCAAGAAAAATACCTTGATCATCACTTGCATCAAAATTCCCAATATTTTCATCATCCCTATTGATATAGCACTTGCTACCAAAAACCTTGAAATGCTTGACTATTGCAGGTGTGTCATACCAAAGCTCATAGGGATTCTTATCATTGTTTGGTCTAAACTGTTATTTACAATTTGTCTTGTTCTCAGCCATGGATTTAAAATCTTTAAACTTCTCAAAAGCTTCATATTTCACTCTAAGAAAGGTCACCCACATCGTTTTGTTGAAATCATCAATGATAAGCATGAAACACAATTTACCTCTGGGTGTTTGCATTCTTTTTGGGCCACACAAGTCCATATGAACTAATTGCAATGGCTTAGTTGATGAGATATCCTTGGACCCGAATGATACTTAAGCTTTCTTACCCAATTGACAAGACTTGCAAATGGTATTCTAAGGCTTTGATAGATTTGGCAGATCCTTGATTGAATTCTTGTTTCCAGGTATGACTATCTGATCAAAATCCAGATGTCCAAGTCACATATGCCACAACCAACTCACACCAATCTTCAACAAGCAATATATCTTTGTTTTCTCTTTTAGAACATATAAATTTGTATTTGTTCTCGCAACTTCAGCTACTACTTCACCAGTGCCTGCAAACTTTATTTCACAATTATTAGCCTTGAAAACCACATCATAGCCTTGGTCACACATTTGAGATACACTAAAGTATATTATTCTTCATTTCATCAACACATAAGACATTCTTTGATTTACCTCTTCCATTTGACTGACTAACAATCCATTTTCCAACAATCTTACCAAGTGCACTATTACAAAATGTCACATTGACTTTCTCAATGGGTATTCATGTAAAAAACTTACTTTTGCCTCCTAATATGTGTCTAGAACAACCACTTTCCACATACCATTGAATACCTTCATTCTAAGCATACAAGACAATTTTGCATTGTTCTGAATTCTCCTTTTCTTTCCAGACTTTGGGCTCTTAACTGGTTTTCTCAATAACTGGATCAAGCCTTTTATTCTTGAATCTGCACTTAGATGCTCTATGCCATAAATTTTGATAGTAATAGCATTGAATAAAATTCTTCAAAGGAGAAAAATAATTGGTATACCTGGGTCTTCTCATCCTCTTCCTAACTTGTTAATCATGATGATATCTTATTCTTGACTTGAGTTGTCTATATGATAAATTGACCCTACAATTCATTGCCTCGTGTCTGTAGTTGGTACATGTAAAGTAATAGCCTAGAATGTGCCTACATGCCTAGAAGAAAATAAACTTTTGGAGGTTTTTTGGGTTGACCTCTATATATTTCAATTTTCCTCTCCAACGTTGTGTGTCTTTAGCTGTGCAAAATTCCATCTATTATTGCGTTGTTTCTTTTGGCTATTAGGTTTCACATTATTTTTTTCTTTTTTCTTATGTGTTGGCTCTTCTTTTATTGTTGCACTATCACCATATTTGGATGCTTGCATAAAGGTAATTGGTTTATTCCCCTTTAACTCTATTTTTGAGATGAATTTGGCCTCAAATCCAAGACCAAATCGATTTGTGAAAACTCTTTGTGCTTCCGGAAGATCATTTATATTTTATGTCCCCTTTCCAAACTTATGATTAAAGCTCAGTTAGGTTTTTTCCTTTTCCAATTCCTTTCTTAGCAAAACAACTTCTCTTTCTAGCCTCTCACAAATTGACTCTTTCCATTGAGCTATTGCTTTAAAGACTCTTGAATTGTCATACCTTCTTCGATTTGTAGGAGTAATGATTAAACAAATTCAACTTTTTATTTGATCAACAACTGATTTTGATATTTATTTTTCTTTCTATTCCTTTCAATCTCTTCAAGTTCATTGATAAGTTATCCTTCTCATTCCATTGTGTCCTCTTCACCATAATAATTAATGGCTTCAAATTATAGATTTTCTATTTCCATAAGCATAAAATATTTTGTGCTTTCATCATCTCTATCCTCATCTCAGGATTTGCTTCCTTCACTTTCATATGAGTTGGAATCTTTAGTGTAGAAGATTTTATTTTTTGCCTTCTTCCTATCCTTTTGCACCTTCCTTAACTTTTCTCTTAGATCATATTCCTTATTATTCTTTTCATCACACTTGGAAGCATAGTTACCAACTTTTCCACAAGTAAAGAACTTGAAAGGTAACTTACCTTTATACTTACTTGATCCCATTTTAAGCTTCCTCACGAAATTGACTTCTTCTTCATCTGATTCACAACAAGAATCATCATGCTCTTCCTTGTACTTTTTATCTGCTTTGAAGGTTGACTGCTTTGCTGCAAGATTTCCATTATAAATTCTCATCTCATAAGAAATGAGTGTACCAAGTGATTCATCCAAAGTGAGAGTCTTCAAATTTATCATCTCCTCAATGGTTGATACCTTGGGATTAAATCTCTCAAGGAGAGATCTAAACACCTTTTGAACTACTACAGGTTCTTCTAATTTTTCATCAAGGCCTCATATAGTGTTCACGGCCTCATCAACTCTCAAGAAATTATTTTCAATTTCTTCATCTTGCATGCATATTTAAATACTCAAATTGCATTCTAAAACCTTGTATTTTGGTTTGCTTTACCTTGTTTTCACCTTCATAGTATCTAGTCATCTTGTCCTAAATATATTTTGTAGTAGTGCAGTCCATAACCTTAACAATTTTTAATTCAGGTAGACCAACAAGTAGTGCATTCATGGATTTAGCATTGCATGTGAACTCCATCTTATAATATTTAGTAATCACTATTGGAGGCTTTTGATATTCTTCTTCTACATCATCCCACATATCAACTCTAAGTGATTGAATGTAGGTCTTCATCCTTACTTTCCAAAACACATAGTTTGTTCCATTGAAAATAGGTTCACTCTCCTTCTTGTTTTTCCATGACCATTGATCTTTCTTCCAACTGTTAAAATGATCTGAAAAAACCTAGTTACTCTGATACTAATTTTTAGAAACCAGGACAATACTAAGAGGAGGGGTGAATCAATATTTTTGGAATTTTAGAATGTGCTTTCACTTGCAATGAAGATTAGGAAACCAAGACATACTTCAACAATTAACTCATATGGGCATGGAAATAAATAACATATGTATCATAATGAGAACACAAAAAATATTCAAATATTTCTTACAATTTCTTCATGAGGAAAACTACAACTTGGTGTTACAAAGTTCTTTGGATACAACCAGTAGGAAGAAACTACTCTCTGATTTATCAACGACAATTGAAAGGAGATACAACCCCTAAGTTTATCAGCCATTGCTGAAAGGAGCTTCGACCCTTAAGTATTTACTAACAACTACTGGAAGTAACTACAAGCCTTGACTTGCAAGCTACAACTTTTATGACCTCAATTATTCATCTTTCATACAATTTTCATACTTAAATCATGAAGCCATTCCTTTTTAACTTAAATCAATTTTTCTCTCAAAAAATCACCAAAACCACATTTACAAACACCTTCAATAATATCTCATTATTGAACACTTCACCTTCATCCAAAATTCCACACCTTTGCCCCTCTTTTGATCTCTTTCTTTGCAAATTAGACTATGCTTATAAAGATATTTGAACTAATATTTTTGGAATTTTAAATTAGTAATATTGCACTCTGGTCTTTTCATGAATATCTTATTTTTTCCTTTGCCTTATTCAACTGAGCCTTTTGAATATGCTCTTCAAGTTATCAAACTCTCCTTACATGTTTCTGCTAGAAAAACTGAGCTTAACTACTAAAATTTATTATTCTGGAATTTTACAAGATTTAACTAAGGTTATTATAAATTTGGTGAATCTCCATATTTAGCATCTTGAAAAAATTTGGCTCCAAACTTATCCATGTCACCGTTTGTGTTTCCAACTCGTTCATGCCTGCTATAGTCTTAATTTTTAGTGATTCTCAACTATATATGATTGCGATCTCATGGATTAAATTATTTTAATAAAAATAAAGACTATAGATAGGTTCAAATATAGTCATTTTACCATATAAAACATTGTTGGCTAGAGTGATTTTTATATATAGCCCTAGACTCCTTTGAATTGTATCCCCAAGGGCTTGTTTTACATTACAAATATTCATCATGCTCTAGGTTTAAATACGCATAAAAGCACAACAAAAATGTGTCTCAATGTGCTCTCTGTCACTTGTCAAAAAATTTCCATCCTGGGCCCATCTTCTTGGTAATTTCTCCCTTTGCATTTTTTCTTTTTCTTTGGGGATTTTTCTACCAGGATTTTTTCTTTCCAAGATTTTTCTTCTGGGTATGTGCATTCTAGGATTTCCTTTTGGGATGCTATCGGGATTGACTTTCAGATTATTTCTTTTGAGTCGTCTGGTATTTTCTCTTCCTGGCAAGTCCTTCTTACCCTGTGACTACCCTGACTCCTGGCTCTCCGACTCCTAGCTTTAATCATCCATGCACACTTGTACAACATTCCACGGAAGTATCTTCCAACTATCATCATAATGTCATCGACAAAACTGTGTGGTGCCATCTGATTTGTGACACATGTCACTCAGTTTTGGCCCACTAGGGTACCCTCCTCCATTTTGTACTTCCACATCAAGTTGATGACATCATCCATGTGTGCATCCATGATCCAATCACCTTGCGTCATTTATCTTCTAGTGAGGAGAGATAAAAATGGTCTCGATACTTGGTTTGTTGACAATTTCCTTTGTTAAATTTTTAATAAAAAAACATTGGGCTAAATACCTTTTATACCTTTATATTGTCCAAATCCTTGACTATTATTATCCCGGGCCATTATCAATTTCATGCTTCTATGTTTCTTCCAAGGTATAACCTCCAGGGCTACTCTGTTACTTATACTCCATTGTGTTTGGAAATTTCATCATTCATAGCTTTCTCCAATAGGTCCTCCAACACTTTAGCTCTTCAATACTTGACTTTTGGGTCCTTGCAGTGACTGGCTCTAACTTGTGATCCAGGAGGAAATTTTTGAACTTCCATATACCATTGGAAATATTTTTCAAATCTCTATCCATCTAAGTGGGTCCCAACTATGTTTGAAGAGATATTATGTGCTAGAAATGGATTAAAATTCTCTGCATCATCACCAAGTTTGTATTGACCATTATTTGAGTTTTTCTTCATTTCATTTGCATTATTCTCTCTTACTTCCTTCAACCTAATCACCTTTGACATCAATGAAAACACATTCATAAAAAAATCATCCACTAGTAATACCCCAACTGTATGGTGTTGATATCACTAATTCATATCCTCTATCCACATCTATGTTATACCCTAAGTAAGACCCTCAAGGTTTTTCTCCACCTCTTAGATATCTTTTGTTGTTTCACGATCATAATAACCCAGTACGCCCTATTGACCCCACTTATGGATTGATGACATCCCAACTCGATGACTTGGTCCAAAATATGCATGTCAAAATGGTATTAGTCTTAACACAACAAAAACAATTAAAATAAAAAAATACATAAAATAGAATATTTCAAAAGTTTTGTTTACCTGATGCATCCCACTAGACTCCCTCGGGAAGAGATAAATCTAGATATCCTCGGAAATCCACCCCTGCATAAGGAAAATAATTTATCATGATTATTTGGCTTAGCAACCATCTGAAAAATGTGGGACCAAATGAGAACATATGATCGCCTCCATGGCATTCCATCAACTCAACCCATCTCATCATGTGAGGTACTCTCGGTGCAATATCATCCACCTATAGCCCTTATGAGCACATTAAGGGAACCCTTTCCAAGAAAAAGGACACAAAAATTGACCCACAACCAAATTGCTTCAGTCGACCCCTCCTACATGTTAGCTCCCTGTAATTTGCTAGATTGATTGAGATACAAATGGACAGGTGTAACATCAAACCAAGCTTTGGAATCCAAGGACCTAGCCTTCCTGGATTCAAAGAGGGATCTCTCTAATAGGTGCAAAGATGTGAACTTTTTTGCTGATTAGGGTTGATTTTAGGCTAGTTATGAAATATTGCATTTGTTGATTGTCTTTGGTTGGGTATGATGCTTAGATAGAATAGATAGAAACAAGGAAAAATTCAAGTCATTGGGTAATGGAGTCTAACAAGTTCATGATAGGTTCATAAATGGAGCAGGGAGTATTGCAGAGAAAATCTAGCTTGGTTGGTGGGTCTTTGAGGTTTGAAGGATCATGAGATGGACATTAATTTTGAGAAACAAAGTTTTACAAAGAGCAGTAAATAATTCTCTATCATATACTTAAACTAAGGGAGTTATAAGAATCATAAGCATAGAGAAGAAATTAAAGGCAGAGGAAACCCTAAACTCTTTGATTCAGACTTAAAGAAGATAATTATCTAAGACAAACATTCAAATGAAATACAGAAAGGCAAGAAACTTATTCAACTTTCATGGATTTCATTATCAAGAACAGAAAACATTAAAGATGCACAAATGATTACAATCATAGAAGGAGAGAAACTCTGGACATCTAAGATTATAGCTATGAAGGTTCTTTGAAACAATTAACTAAGCAAATGCAAAGAGCATGATTGAAACAAACTTCTTTGACAAACCTAGGTAATGGTGCTTTAAAGAGATGACTCCAAGAACAGAGTTTTTAGTGGCAACAAATATGCAGGGCTAGCCATAAATCATGCTTGATACCAACTGATCTAAACCATTCAAGAAATATACAAGCTCAGGAAATCCTTAGAGAGCAAAATATGAATTCTCCAACATATCCTAGCAGAAGAAAACATTAAGGCAGTGAAGAACAAATAGACCTAAGGTGCCATCAGAAAACATTTCTTAGTCTAAATTATTTGTCCTACTGCAACAGAGAAAGATGGAAACATAATGAAAAACTAGAAAACATGAACAAAAGAGAAACACATCACCATCAACCAGGCTTATGGATCCTGCAAATAGTCCTCTTGCATCAACAAACAAATCAGGGCATGCATGAGCTCCAAGACATCAAATTCTTTTCAGAACTCCAAGAGACTATATATTACTTGAGAATAATTCATCAAAATCCATAGGAGCCTCATGCTCTATATATGGAGCAAATGAGGAGGTGGAAACCATAAGAGGCTTCCAGAAACCATAATTCTGTCATAAATGTGCTTAATGACCATGCAAGGCCCAAGACACATAGTAGATAAGCTAATGAATGAAAAATATCAAAATATAACTCCTAAAATCAATCTGGAGTGATTTGTCCAAGAAAATATTAAAAAAACCATTTTTCCATTAATCAGTGTCTTTTGTTGACTTTTTGCCAAAGACAGTCTGTTTGCGGAGGGCCACTTTTGCATAAAATAGGTTGTTTTACAACCAAGTTTTGGATTGCTTCCCGATATCGGATTTGGCTCCGTGATAGATAGTTGGAAAGCTTGAAGAGTCTACTTTCGAAAAATACTTGTGATTTCCTGATCCAGCTCCTGTAACCCTATCAAAAATGCAAAACCCTCATACTGTCTTTTGCGCAGCGCCAGGCCTAAAACAGGGGCAGAAAGGCGATTTTTGAGGTGTTTGTTGACCTTTTTAGGGGTCAAAACATCCCCAAATCTCCTAAAATTTTGTGTGGATGATGTGAAAGTCATGAAAAATCCAAAAATGTCAAGTTTTCCTCCTGAACATGCCCCAGATATTTGCGGAGCGGCAGTGGCACTGCGCAAACTAGGCCAAAATTTCACAAAAGACAAAATCTTCTCCAAAATCCTTCAAAATTGGTGCAGACCCTCCTTAGATGTTTTTAGATAATTTCTGAGAAGCCTCAGCCAAAATTCCAAGGGTGTTATGCTCATTTTACCTTTTTAGGTTTTTTATCTTAAGGAGAGCCTCCTTGAGTTTGGCACTAGCAAACCTACTCTTCCTTGCATAATGCTTGGTCATCTTCTTTTGGAGAGCAAGGTATCTCTTGATCTTCTTGAAGTACTTATGCTCATTCTTATAATACTGAATCATGCTCTTTCAAAATCTTTCTCCCACTCCTTGATTTGTGCATCTTTCTCTAGGAGTAGCATCTTAGTGGTCATCTCCTCATCATCATTATCACTGTCTAAGTCAATGAGCTCAGGCCCTTGAGTAGTTTTTTGTATCCTTTTACTCCTTCTCACTTTTACCTGCTGCTCAATCATTTCCATCTTTTCCTTTCCCTTATCCACTATTTTGATAGCTTGAGAAGAGGTGGCCCTTTGCCTTTTTGAGGCAGCAAACACATCTATTTGTCCTCTGTAGTATGTGCATGTGTGAGGGGTGATGATGGTGGTTTTGACTATGTTTCCATCATTTTTTTACCCTCATCACTGCCATCATCCTCATCTTGGCTTTGTTCTTTACTGAGGTTCTCTCCTTGGTCATCTACAAACTAATTAGTGTCATGACAGTCATGACAGCTGTCATGACTGTCATGAATATTTCCTTGGCTGTCTTGTGCACTTTGCTGATTGCTTTCCTCATCTTGTTGCTCTTCCCTACTGTCTCCATCATCTCCACTGTGATCTGTTTGTTCATTATGTTCACTGCCTTATGTTTCATCATTGTTTCCTTCATCACTTCCCATATCCTTTGCATCTTCTTCATGCATTTCTGTGTTTGCTTCACTGACTTCTTCACCCTCACCCTGATCTCTATGCGATCCTTGATTTCCACTCCCTGCTTCACTTGATGCATCAAGAGAAGGGGAGGAAGAGATGTGTGCCTGTGGTGAGGGCACTTGTGTAGATGAGGATGGAAGATTGGTTTGATGAGGATGTTGTGGGTTTGAGAAGAACTCAATGTTTATGAAAACATCCCAAGGTGCACCCTGCTCATGCTCTAGCTGATGTACAACCACCATCTTGATCAAGGAATGGTGGAACAAGCTATACATTTGTTGGGGGCAAATCCTCCTTTGGAAAACAGAACACATTTTCATAACACTCCTATAGATATAATAGGGTAGGTCAAGTGCCTTAACCCCTGTGAAATGCATAAGGAGTCTAAGATGATAGGTATAGACCCTGGAGTACCTCCCCTCACAGGTGAAGTATTTCATGATAGCCAACATCAAGGGTGCATACCTGTGCTTGAGATGTGAGAAAGTAAAAACTGTGATATTTCCTTCTCTATACCTCCTTTTGATAAATGGTAAAAATAAATCTCTTTTTAGCTTACCATTCTTGAACCATTTCTTACCCACTGAAGTGATACCAGTGGCTTCAGATATGGACACTGCTGAAATCTCAAATTTTACCCTTGCAAGGTCTGAATGTTTGTTGTGCAAACTAAGGATGAGGAGCCTTGTAAGCTCAGGATTTCTCTTCACCTACTTGACTCTTTCACAGAACTGAAAGCACCTTGTGTTTTGAAAGCATGACAAGATCCTAGGAGAGGATGTGATAGCTACTGTACTTTGGGGTTCCAACCTATTAAATTTCCCTCCCTTGTGCTTTGATTTTGAAGGCCTTTGATCTCCTTGACTACCACTGTTGTTTTCCATCTCTGACATGGTGATGGGAGACATTGATTTGAAAATTGAGGTTTAGTGGAAAAACCAAGTGAGGAATGAAGATGAGGTCAACTTTATCTAGGAGATGAATTTTGAGATTTTGAGTGGTTTTTGCAGCTTGAGGAGTTGAATCATGAATATAGTGACAACCTTAATTCCCCCCACACCCCTGCTATCAAATTTGGTTTTAATAATGCCAATTTTCCTTTTGATTTTGACCTAGGGTTTCACCCTCCTAGGGTTTTTAGTTCAACCACTAAAACCAAGATGCTTTTGCAAATTTGATTTGGGGAATCAAGAGGAAATGTCACTTACCACTTTCCTCAATTCTTTTCAGTCTTGGAGGCACCTTAAAGGACGAATTTATGCACTGGGGGTCTTTCTGGCACCTTTGGCACCCTTTTGGACTTAGCACAACGCCTTTTCCTGAGTCGTCGGGTCGGGTGGTTTGCGCAGCGCCTGAGAGCTTGAACGGCGATTAGAGCAGTGTCGGGCAGTCTGCACGTCTTCTAGGCGAGTCGCCCTGTCTGTTTGTGCAACACCCGAAGGAATAAAAGCACCTCTTGAACGTTGGTCAGGTGATTTGGGCAGGTCAGACCGCTTGTTTTGTGTAGCACCTGGGTAGAACGAGGCGAAGTGTTGGGCCAGAGGCAGTGTTTGCCGATTTTCGGGCAGATTGGGCCTGTGTTTGCACAGCACCCAAGTTTTGCGCAGCGCCGAAGACTGTTTTGCATAGCGCCATGAAAAAATGAATGGGGAGGATGGCAGTTTGCGAAGCGTCGGCTCCCTTTTTGTGCAGCACCTAGGTTTTTAATAGCACCTGAACAATTTGCCCAGAACGACCGAGAAACCCTCAATTTTCTCTTTCGAGCTCCTTCCTTCCTTGCCAAGTGTGGGAATGAGAAAATCAATGAATTAAAAACACTTTATGCTTTAGAAAAAGATAAATCAAACCACAAAACCCACTTTTACTATGTCTTTGTCCTTTTTGATTTGTCTCATAACTTTTATCTTTTGGAGGGTTTTGCGAAACTTCCTCAGGGCACTTTTTATCTTTCTTGTGGTGTTGATTTGCTGATGTCTTTTTCACCCTTCTTCTTTCTGATAACTTGGGTACTGACCCATTTTTCCTGGGCATGCTTTTGTCATAAAAACACCTACCTTTAACGTTCTTGGTATTCATTGACTGTTGGTGACCTAAAGACTGTTTCTTCTCCTCTTTTCTTGTTTCTTAAGGTAGTAATAGGTTTGTTTTGCCAATAGTAAAAACAAACCATACTATGCCATGGGTTTGAATTTGGAATTTTTAGAGACTCAACCTTATGCTTGCCTTCTCTTATTCACTTTGAGGACCTCTGATTTACATTTGGGAGACTAGCCCTTTAAATTGATTATTCTTTGCCATTTCTCTTTTTAGCGCAGGTGAAATAGTGTTTTTTTTGACAAAACCCTAGAGAGGTAGCTTAAAATTCTCTGGTAGCCATCTGCTATGATGAAGGAGGCTCTATCATATTTTGATAATTTTATCATTTTTTCCAAATTCCTGGGTTTGAGGGCTGCTCAGAAAAAGATAAATAGTGTTATCTTCTAAGTTATAAAAAACCTATCAAAACTCTTTTATCATTTCTAAAAAACCTTCAATTGTGCATTAATGGATTTAGGTAACCTTTGCCCTTGCAACCCTATCATTTATTCCTTGTTTGGCCAAAAACATCTACCAAACCTAATCTTCCTAAAACATATGCTTGTTGCGTCTTTTTACTGATGATCTTCCTATGATGATTTTTCCTTCTTTTACCTTACCTCATATCTGATATGTTGGCCCTTTTTGGTCTTCCTGACAGAAAAGTGAGTAAGGGGTAGCTGTCCCCTTACCAGATTTATGCTTCAAATCGAATACCTTCCTTTAAAGGATCTCTTTATTAGTTTTGGACCAAGTTACTTGTCTCTTTCATTTTTTGAAATCAGTCTCCTGGTAGGTATAAAATAGAGATTTGAAGGGTACCAAATCCACCCTAAGACTCATAAAACCCGAGGTGTCCTAGTGGAGGCTCTCTGGGATTTGGATTTTGGATTGAAACCTAGAACTTGGGCTCTATCAAGTGTGAGACAGAGTTTATGATAAACTATTGTATTGAAGATTCAAAAAAAAATCCAATGTACTTGATCTATCTAAAGAATATGAAAGTAGCTTGAGATCATTCATGCTTGGGGTGTTTTGGGAAGGACAACATAGTTGCTTTGATAAGTGATCTTTAGTTGGCTGGGGAGGGTTGTTGGTGAAAGAAAAAACAGAGGTTTTTAGGCTAAAGTTGGCAAATCATGATGAATAATGAATGGCATGAGCCCATGATGGGTCTTCTAGGAGTAGTGAGAGGACCTTGACACGATAGGATGATAAGATAGTGAAAATTTTATCCTAAGGATAATGAAGGCAGTGAGATTTCTAGAACTCACAATTTTTATGAACTTTGTTTCTAGAAATCTAAGATAAGTATTTATTCATCCATTCAAAGCAAAAAATTATTGATGACTAACAGTGGCTCCACTTGGGAAGGGCAGCTCCTTTTCAGGAGGTGTCTAGAACTTTAGATCTCAGTTTTCATGGAGACTAGTGCCTCATCCATTGGGAAAATTTTTACCTCTTTTCATTTGATGATGCTTGCTTGAAGCTGTGATCTTAGTAATCTAACAAAACATGATCAACATCAACATCATCTCTACCTACCCAACCTACCTGCCTAACATTTTTTCTTCCTTGGGTGCTTTTGAACTAGAAAACCCTTGACATTTTTCTTTTTGAAAACAAAAAATCAAACTATCTAATTGTACCCTTATCTCTTCCAAGGGTTCAAATTAGGCTAATGAACTCTTTTTATTGTCAACCTAGTCTACTCATTTGTCAAGATTAAGTTGTTTGACAAACTTTATTCTCTATCCTACTAACATGAAATTGAAAGCATGGCAAATCAGGATTAGGAAATCTGACTTACCATGGGTTGTGGCATAAGAACAAGCTACACACAGGTGTTATTTTTGTACAAAGAAAACTTAGGAAACATAAGGGCAATATATGTCTTTTGTTAAGCATCACTATTTTCCTCTTTGGTTCAGATTTGAGCATGTGGAACCAGCATCTTTCATTCCTAATCTATACCTAATGATAAATCAAGATTAGATGTTTTGAAAATTTCTTCCTTTCACTAACCTATCAGCAAAATAAATTGAAAACATGTTCAACCATGATTAGGCTAGATGACTCAACAAGACCTCTCTTTTAACAACAAGTAGTGGCATTTAGACTTGCACACTTTCAACATCACTATTTTTGGCTAACCTGCCCTCTTTTCCTTTTTTTATTTTTTAGGGGTTTCGTCCTTTCTATTTCTTAATCAATTTATTTTATGTACAATGAGTGCTATATGCAAAGTTCAGGAATCTTGACAAAATTAGTGTTTGAGCATCTTTCCATTGACAAGACCTCCAAACAATTCAGCTCCATCAAGCTCTTGCAAAAAGAAAGCATTGTTACCCCTAACTGAATGAATGATGTAAGGGCTTTTCCACAAATTTTCAAACTTTCCATGTTTGCCCTTGTCTTCCCTTCTTGAATCCCATTTTAGAACTATGTCTCCAATTTGGAAATCATTTGCCTTGGTTCTTCTATCAAAAATTTTCTTGATATTGTCTTGTATTGCTTGTGTTCTTTTGTAAACTTCCTCCCTTGACTGTTGCAAATGAATGGTTTGTTTTAGTCTTATTTGCATGTAATTTTCTTCTGATTGTACCTCTTGTAGGAGCTTCATGACTGGAACTCCCAAAGAGGTGGGGAAAACTACATCCATGCCATATACTAGATGATAGGGAGACATACCAATTGATTTCTTGGTGGTTAGTGTCTACTCAACTTAGTGTTCCTAAATTGATGTCATAAATTGTCAACCAGGGCTGGTAAACTGTAGAAGTGAAGTGCACTATATGTGCCTAGGTATCGTCTTCCTACTTCGTTGTGTTTAGTGTTTTTCTAGTGTTTTTGGTTTTGTGTTTTTATGCTAAGAGGAAAAGAACTAAATTATTGGCAAAGAGAGGTTATTGATCACACTAAAACAGAGCAAAATCTACTCTAAACTATGTATGGCACCTAAGAACAGAAAATGCTAATCCACAGATTGTAAAGCTTGACAAGAAAAGTTACTCATAGCATTAAACTCAGTCCAATTCAATTCATTAGAGGTATGTTGGAACAATTTGAAAAAAAGGATAAGTTTGATGTAATGAGGTTCTCTTTAGTAAACAACAACTTAAAATATCACAGAGAAAATCTCATCCATTGTTAGAAATTTGTTGGAACATTTTGAGAAAAGATTATCTGCAACATAGTAAGGAACCCTATGCTAAAATAACTTATGACACTAGAATTAACCCATTCTGCAACTCAAAATGTTACTAGTAAGCCTCATTCAAGGGTTAGATATCTCTTGGAATAACTTTGGAAAAAGGTTGTTTGTAAAATTATGAGAAATTGCAGAACAGTCAAGAACTCAAAATGATATAACTAATTCTTGTCCATATGATAATTATGTGTTAGAAGAGATTAAGAACAAGAGCATCTTGTAAAATAATGAGGGTCTTTTAAGTCTAATTAACAGGACTAGAATGCAATTAACTAATAAAACTTGAAATACAATGAAATGAACTGAACTAAAATGCAATTAATCTCCAAAGTACTACAGATCTATCTCATTCACGTGTTAGTGATATATTGGAACATTTCATGAGAACAGGATTGACTGTAATATTCGATGTAAGTAAACATAAAACATGATGCTCAGAAAAACTGCCTAGATTAAGAACGAAACAAAGCTAAAGGTCACTTATCTAGAAAATATGCACAAAGCCTTTCGGACAGTAGGGGCCCTCTACCATCAGATTGGCACACGAATCCTTAACTCCTTAAAATTGATTCAGATCATGCATTAAAGTTGTACTTCTTTCATTAAAGGAAAAACGCTCAGAAACAGAGTATCACAGTCTTTGAGAACTAACAACAAAACATCAACTAACTAATTGTTTCTCAGTTCACCGAGTTATTCTTATAAGCAAATACATAACTGTCATTGAGGAGAAATAGGCATAGGTGTCTTTTACAATCAAAATCGAACTATAACTCCCGTTGAGGACTCGTATTTTGCTAAAGACACCTGTAGAGTCCTTATCCTTGTAGAAGTCTACTTCTTAGTTTTGGTTTTCTCCACGTGCATAACCACTTGCAGATTTTTGCTCAACCTTCGTAGAGGGCAAGGAATGATGTAGGAGTGTTCTAGAATTTAACCATATGCGTTTTTCCCTCAAATGACACATGTAACTTGTGTGAACATAAATATGGCTGCGAAATATGCGACTAGCTACAGAATGGCTACATTATGTAGCTAAGTCTGATAAAAAATCACTACGACAACAAAACCACAAAAGTATAATAAGTCAGTCATTGCATGCATTCTTAAAGTAACTTTAATCATTCCTATTGATATTTTAAGCCTATAACTGATAATGGAGAAATGGAATGAAGTGAAATTTGGTGAAAGGAAAGGACATCTTTAGGGCTCAACATACCCCCACTGCAAAGCTTTTGCATGTCCTCATGCAATCAATCCATGTATTCTGAAACTTCTGCTAGGACATCTAACTTCTTTTTTCTGCTTTGCTTGGTGTTCAATGGCATCCTAGGCTTCCTTATGACCAATTTGAACCTCAGATTTATAAGTGCCCTGCTCAATTTCTTGTTTTTCTTCTTCAGCTTCTCACTAGCCTTGTACAGTTTTTCCATTTGCAGAGAGAGAGTTGTGTTCATGTTACTTTTCAGCTTGACTTGTTCTCTTAAAATTTCATTTTCATTTTTTATATGCCTATTCAGTACTTTCAATTCATATTTATCTCTTCTCAGCACTTCAATTGAAGATTCTTGTGGGCTAGGAGTTCTTCCTCTGTTTTCTGAGGCTCTATTTTCTAATGACTCAACATAATTATAGATTTGTTGTTGGGCTGGGTCTACCTCCGGAGTTCCTTTATCAAGATCTTCTTCGTACTGGTACTCAGGAGATCTGTCAGTTGGTGTATCTTCATCTTCAATATCTATGATTCTTGTTTGCTTAATTCCTGTTTTCTTCAATATGCCTCTAAGCCTATGGATTCTTCTCAGTTTAGATGGTCCCTCACCTCTCTCCTTAGCATACTTTCTTATTATCTTTTCCTTTTTAAGCTGTTTCTTGATTTTGGCCAATTTTTCAGAGATAATCTCTACACTGTCTTCTTGTATGGATTTATCAGTTTTAATTTCAACACATTTGGCAATTTTTCCTCTCCTGCTTCTTCTTACAAGTTTTCCTTCAGATAGAGTTTCTTTAGGTTCTTCAAAATTATTCCTGAAGAGGAACTCATCCCAACTGTCTCCCACCTTTTTCAAATGATGCCTGATCAGGATTTTAACTAGGCCATGGTGATACAAGGTGGTTTCTAAGAACTATACCATTTTTTGGACATTAAAAGCCATCCTCTTTAGGCTATGGAGTAAGAAAAAGGGTAAATTTATTTCTTCATCTAGGAAATTCATCATAAGTCGAATGTGATAAACATATAGGGTGTCAAACCTTCCCTCACAAGTTATAAACTTTTGCAGAATTAGCAACATATTTCCCCATTTATTCTTTAAGGCTAAACTAGGAATGCCTTTCTTGAAAACTGAAATATCCATACCTGGTGTTTTTAGCATCTGCCTCCATGCTTCATTGTGAAATTCCTTGTTTTTGAACCATCGTTCACCTTGCCTTGGTAACTCTACTACTTCTTCTATGAAGGATTTTGTGATAATGAACTTGACATCACCTATTTCAACTTCTGACCCGTTGAATGACCGAGCAAATGACTTGGTGACATCCTTATGAAATCCATTGAACTTCTCCAAAAACTGTAGCCATCCAACTTGCTGTAACATCTCTTTAATTTGTGGGTAACCTTCTAGATTTTTGGTTCCGACTGGTTCGGACCTTACAATAAGTCCCATGGCTTCTCCTCCTCAACTTCAATTTACTGCTCTGTTACTGTTTCCCTATTCAAGGTAAAAATGGCTGTATAGGGTTGTTTTCACCTTAAAGATGACCTCTCTATTTCTGCAGATAGGAATTGGCTACGGAAAAATAACATGAAGTGGTTATGGGATAAGTGAAATACGATGAGGGTAAATCACATGAATAAATGAGTTTGAGAGCTGTCATGGAGTAAAAGACCGTGGAGAAATCCCATGAGGATTTCAAAATCATCACTGAATATTTCGGGTTAGTGACGTGACCTAAAAGGTCACTTCAAGTACTAACCATTAACTTTTAATAAATGATGATTTGATATGGCAGAATGGAAGGGATTTGTCCAAGGATTTTATGATAGGCTTGATCAATACGAATAATCAAAATAACTTTATGAAACATACATATGACTTAACCATACTATATCTTTCATAATCTGTTATCATAATAATTTCACAATTTTACCTTAGCCCTTCTCTTGATTTTTGCTTTTTTTTTTTCAATATGCTTAGTCTTTCCTTTGAAAATAATTGATATTTCAGTCTTCATAATCCTTTTGATTTTTCTTGTTGAAATAGGTGTGCAGGATCAATTTGCTGCTGAACCCGTGGTTGTTGAATAGTTGGCTGCAGAATGTCTGGCTGCAGAATATCTAGCTGCAGAATGTACCTGTGAAAGCTTTGAAACATGGAATGAAATCATTTGAAATATGGATGGAATGAAATATAAGATGAAATAAAATGGATTATAAAATATAGTGGAATGAAGCATGAATGAAGTGGAATATGATGGAATGAAATAGATTATAAATGTGGAGTGAAATGAAATAAGAAAAGTGGCCTGCAACTTATGATTTGTAATACTCAATTGCAGACAGAGATCAATTTTGAAAATCTGAAATGAAAATGAGATGGATTATGAAATGGATTGAATGAAGTATGGATGAATGGAGTGAATGAAATATGAATGAAGTGAGATATGATGAAGTGAAATGGATCATAAGTGGAATGTGATACGTAAATTGAGCCTGCACTTATGATTATATGATAGCTGTTTGCAGGAAAAGAACAATTTTGAAAAGCTAAAGTGTCAGAAGTATTCTGATTTTCACCTTATCTTTTCTGTATAAACATGCTAATCAATGATTATTTTTCATGTTTATACTTTATTTTTTCTTTTATTCTTTTTCTTCTTCTTTTTTTTTTTTTTTTTTTTTTTAATAATCTGATTTCAGAAAATACAATTAAGTTGATGAAGAAGAAGGATTCTTCTTCATTAACTTCACATCATTGTTCTCTTGGAATCTCTTGACAAATTCTTCTCTTGAAAGTGGCTTATGATACAGCTTCAATCTATGACCATTTACAAAAAAAGTGACCTTATCTTCATCTATTGTCCTGATTTTTATTGCTCCATTGTCAAAAAATTTCACAATTTCATATGGCCCAAGCCAATGTGTTTGGAATTTACCTTGAAAATATTTGAACTTTGAATCAAACAAGAGGGCCCAGTCACCTTCTTTGAATTTCTTTTCCTTAATGTACTTATCATGCCATAAAGTCCTTTTTTGTTGGACTATATTTGCTCTCTGAACTGCATCCTGTCTGATCTCATCCAATTCATTAATCTGCTCCAATCTATGCTTTTGTGCTTCTGTTAGATCAAGTCCTAGCTGGACTGCCATTTTAAAAGTTTGAATCTGAAACTCTATGGGAAACAAGACTTGTTTTCCATAAACAAGTTCATAAGGGGTATGACCTGTTGTGCTTCTCCATGTAGTTCTATAGGCCCACAAGGCTTCAGGAAGCTTGTCTGCCCAATCTCTTCTATGTAAATGAACAATCTTTGTTAGGATCCCTTCAATGACCTTATTAGTAGATTCCACTTGGCCATTTTCTTGTGGATGATAGGGAGTAGATTTTCTGTGTCTGATTTTGTACCTCTCCACCATTTTTTCCACTAGCCTTGATGTGAATTGAGCTCCTTGATCTGTAACAATTTCTCTTGGGACACCAAAACGAGTAAAAATATCCTCAAAAATAAAATTAACTACAGATGCTTCAGTAGCAGAAAGTAATGGCTTGGCCTCTACCCATTTGGTAACATAATCACTGCAAAATAATATATATTTCTTTTGTCTTAATGGAGGACTAATAGGTCCTACAAAATCTAAAGCCCATTTCTCAAAAGGTTCAATATGTACCTGAGGCTGCAATGGCATTTCACCCGAAGGAGAAGGTTTCCCTACCCTTTGGCAACTGTCACACCTTTTGACATACTCTTTAGCATCTTTAAAAAGGGATGGCCAATAGTATCCTAAATGAAGGATATTATAAGTTGTCCTTTTATCAGCAAAGTGTCCACCACAAGGTTCATCATGACATGCCTTGAGGATCTCAGGCATCTCATCTTCTCGAACACATCTCCTAATGATAAAGTCTGGACCTGTTTTGTATAACTCATTAGCAACCCATGAATATTTTGCACTGTCATAAATGATCTTTATTTTGTCTCTTGCATTCATTATTGAAGGAAATTTCCCTGAAACTAAATAATTAGCAATGTCAACAAACCAAGGAGTTTGAGTAGAAATTGCAAAAAGATATTCATCAGGGAATTGATCTTCAACTAGAGTATTGTATTTAATGTTTTGGAGTCTAGATAGGAAATCAACTACTGTATTTTGTTTCCCAGGCCTATCTAGAATGGTGATGTTGAATTCCTGTAAAAGCAATAACCATCTTATGACTCTGCCATTAGTAATTGATTTGTTCATTAGATATTTAATTGCAGAGTGATCTATGTGAACAAAAGTTTCATAGCCTGTTATATAGTGTCTGATTTTATTTATGGCATGAACAATAGCTAAGAACTATTTTTCAGTTACAGTATAGTTTAACACCGAAGGAGTCAAATTTTTGCTTGTATAGTAGATGGCATAAGGAATCAGGTCTTTTTGTCCCAATACAGCTCCTAAAGCTGTATCTAAGGCATCTGTTGAAATATGAAAAGGTAATTTCCAATTTGGTCCCATTAAAATAGGTGCTTCAGAGATCTTTGTTTTCAGGGTCTCAAAGGCTAACTGGCAATCAGGATTCCACTTGAATTCACAGTCCTTGGTGAGTAATTTGAAAAGTGGAGATGATATCTTAGTGAAGTTATCTATAAATCTTCTGTAATACCCTGTAAATCTTAGAAAACTCCTAACATATTTTTAAAAACTTGGAACAGATAAGTTAGAGATGACTTCAACTTTTGACTCATCAACTCTAATCCCATCCCCTGAAATGTGATGCCCCAAAACAATCCCTTCAGTAAACATCATAAAACACTTCTCATGACTTAGTGAAATATTTGCTTCTTTACATCTCTTTAAAACTTTTTCCAAGTTTGCTAAGGCTTCTTCAAATGTGTTTCCATAGACTGTGAAATCATCCATATATACCTCTACACAATCATGTATTAGATTTGAAAATATTCCTAGTACTGCCCTTTGAAATGTTGCAGGTGCATTGCATAGTCCAAATGGCAATACTCGGTAAGCATAGGTACCCCAAGGACAGGTAAATGTGGTTTTGTCTTGATCTTCAAGTGCTACTTGAATTTGATTATAACCACTAAACCCATCTAAAAATGAGAAGCAATTTTTTCTAGCTAATGTATCTAACACCTGATCTATGAAAGGTAGGGGAAAATGATCTTTAAGAGTAGCTTTGTTTAATTCCCGGTAGTCAATACATACCCTCCATTTACCATTTTTCTTTGGCACAATTACCAAAGGAGAAACCCACTGACTATCTGAAATGGGATAGATAAAGTTGACATTTAACAATTTCTACAATTCTTCTTTAACAATCTCCCTAAGGTTTGGATTCATCCGTCTCTGAGGTTGTCTGATTGGTTTACAATTTTCCTCTATGTAGATGTGATGAGTGCAAGTCTTAGGGCTTCTCCCTTTCATATCAGTGTACTCCCATGCATATGCAGAAGAATGTCTCTGTAATATCTTGACTAGCTTTTCTTGTTGAGATTTCTCTAGGTTCTTGTTTATGTTTAAAGTTTTACCTGTAAATATCTCAATTGTAGAGCTGCCAAATTTATCCATGGAGTAAAGAGACATCTGTCTTGATGATAAAAACTCAATGTTGGATTCTTCTTGAAATTTTTCATGTTTGTATTCCGAAGAGGATTCAAAATTTTCTAAGGTATTTAGAATCTAGCTATCTTCACTAATTTCTGAAATTGTGAAGAGAGGTTGTATGTCTTCTTCATCCTCAATCCATTGAGTATCATCTAATTCTGTAATTTTTTTTGCTGGAGGATACAAGGTAAATTTCTTAGTTGAACTACCGTCAGAGATGTACATATCACCAGATCTACATCTAATGAAAGCATCAGCTGTAGCTAACCAAGGTCTTCCTAATATAATAGGATCCCCTCCTAGATTATTCTTAGGAGTTAGGATCATAAAATCCACAGGATACTCCCAAGAATATAGGGACACTGGAATGTCTTCTATTACCCCATCAGGTTTGATCACAAATCTGTCTGCTAATTGTAATAATGTGGGTGTAAAAAGAAGATTAGGAAGTTTTAGTTTATCCATGATTTGTCTACTCATGATATTGATTGCTACTCCTAAATTAATAAGTGTGTTTTGGATCTCAGTTCCATTGATGTGTATTTTAACAACTAGATTTCCTAGGTCTAGATACTTTGGAATGGCAATCTTACCCATCATGATATCTGCTAGTTTTCCTGCTAGTTGAATTTTTTTTGTCTCCTTTATTCTTTTTCCTATTTTTTTCATGCTCAAATCCTTTATTGTTTTTGCTAAAATTGGAATTTCCTTGATAGCTTGTAATAATGAGATCTTAATACAAACATTCCTTAACTCATCTAGGAAATCATAATTAGGCACCATAATTTGTTTTTCTACACCCTTATCAATTTGTAATCTTTCTGGAAAGGGAGGTGTAGAGGTAGGTGTTGATGGATGCTCTAATATAGGAGTTGAAATTATTGGTTCTTTTTGTTTTGATTTTTTAATATTTGGGTCTTGAAAAGGTGTGCTCTCTTCAAGGCTTTTATTTACCCGTAGAGAATCTTCCTCAGAGTTGTTTTTCTCTTGTATGATTATAGAAGGTTTCTTCTTTTCAAGTATTCTTCTAGACCTAAGTTGAACATCATTAAGGTCTAAAGGAGTAATCAAATAGGTTGGAAACTGTTGGCCTTCTATCATGTATGTGTTCTGAGGATTTTTATTATTGGGGTTTGGTATGGGTTGGGCAGGTAACTGATTTTCTTTCTGAGGAAATGGTAATGGAAGTGGTGGATTTTGATGTTGTGGATTTTGAGGAGGATTTTTTTGAGGAGGGAAATTTTGATATGGTGGATAAGATGGTGGATATTGATAGTACTGAGAGTATCTTCCATAGGGATTTTGTGCTCCTTGTGTCCAAGTTTGAGATTGATTTTGGAATTGGGGCCAAGGTTGCTGCCAAGAATTCCAATTTGGTGGGGGTTGATTATACAGCTGATCATGGAATACTTGTGTTTGAGGTCCTTGCCAAGGCCTCCTAGAGACAAAATTGAGAGATTCTGTGGAATTTGTAGGGGTTTCTTCTTGAAAGACAGCTTTAAGACCAGGAAGTGAAGGGCAAATCTTGATCTCATGTTTTTCTAAACAAATTACACAAGTATCTACTATTTTTGCATCCAAAGGGCACTCTCTCAAGGCATGCTTCTTTCTACATTTGGGACAAAAGATCGCTAAGGCATCAAATTCAACTTTTTTCTTGTTTTTTAACTTAAGGGTGTCTATTTGCTCACTAAGACTCCCTAAAATATCAGATTTGAATTCATCAAGCATATGTCCTATTTCTGCCCTACTTACTGTCCTAGAAGCAGACTTACTTGCCCTTGCAAGAGCAGGGTCTCTTGGTCTTTTTACAGTTTTAGATTTCCCTCTTGAAAGGTTGATACATAATTCAGCTATTTTAGGTAATGTGAACTGAGATATATCCCCTTTTCCCATCATGTTAAGGATATCTATCCATTCATCCCTTATTGTCTTCAACAAGAGAGCTTTCAAAGTATCTTGGTCTAAGTTTTCCATTTTTTCTCTTTTGATGTTATAGTTAAACCTCTCCAACAAATCTTCCAGATTTTCATTCTATTTTTGTAGCAATTTAAACACTTCCTCCTTATGGTTGAATGGCATACAGTAATCCAAATACCTCTTTAGAAATGCATGTTTCATGTCTTCCCATGTCCTAATAGAACTGTTGATCAAACTCATAAACCATTTTAATGCTGCTCCTTTCAATGTTGAAGGGAATAGTTTAAGTTTTTTGGCATCTTGTAAGTAATCATAGGTTCTACATAGGACTTCAAATTCAAATAGGAAGGTTTCAGGATCTTCACTTTTGAGTCCATAAAAGTTTGGAAGGACAGAGGGTGAAATTTTTTTCATAGTTGCATTGGTTTCTTCATCTACTATAGGAAACCCAAAAGAGATTTCCATTTCCATTCTACATCTTCCTCTACCTCCTTCTTCACCTCTACCTCCTTCTCCTCTACCTATACCTCTACCTCCTCCCAATAGTGTATGTTCTCCATTAAAGACTCCTCCTCCCCCTTCTTCTGCCATAGTTGATTCTTCTGTGGAAGTGGAAAAGTTTATGTTTCTAGCAAGGGTCCTTGAATCTTCTTCTAAAACAGGTTCAGTGGATGAAGTGGAAGGTCTCTCTGATGGAATATCTGATCTTAAGCCTTCTAAAAGTCTGTGATCAGTATAGGATGGAATGTAGGTTTGAGTTGGAGGTGTACTGCCTCTTAGTCTTGGTGAAACAAGTGGTGTTCTAGGAATCAAGCTTATGTTTCTTATAAATCTACCCCTTGAGTCTCTTTCTCTACACATATCATTATTTTTGGGAGGTAAGAAATAAGGCTACCTAGTTACACTTCCCCGGCAACGGCGCCAAAATGTCTACTCAACTTAGTGTTCCTAAATCGATGTCATAAATTGTCAACCAGGGCTAGTAAACTGTTGAAGCGAAGTGCACTATATGTGCCTAGGTATCTTCTTCCTACTTCGTTGTGTTTAGTGTTTTTCTAGTGTTTTTGGTTTTGTGCTTTTATGCTAAGAGGAAAAGAACTAAATTATTGGCAAAGAGAGGTTATTGATCACACTAAAACAGAGCAAAATCTACTCTAAACTATGTATGGCACCTAAGAACAGAAAATGCTAATCCACAGATTGTAAAGCTTGAAAAGAAAATTAACTCATAACATTAAACTCAATCCAATTCAATTCATTAGAGGTATGTTGGAACAATTTGAGAAAAAGGATAAGTTTGATGTAATGAGGTTCTCTTTAGTAAACAACAACTTAAAATATCACAGAGAAAATCTCATCCATTGTTAGAAATTTGTTGGAACATTTTGAGAAAAGATTATCTGCAACATAGTAAGGAACCCTATGCTAAAATAACTTATGACACTAGAATTAACCCATTCTGCAACTCAAAATGTTACTAGTAAGCCTCATTCAAGGGTTAGAGATCTCTTGGAATAACTTTGGAAAAAGATTGTTTGTAAAATTATGAGAAATTGCAGAACAGTCAAGAACTCAAAATGATATAACTAATTCTTGTCCATATGATAATGATGTGTTAGAAGAGATTAAGAACAAGAGCAGCTTGTAAAATAATGAGGGTCTTTTAAGTCTAATTAACAGGACTAGAATGCAATTAATTAATAAAACTTGAAATACAATGAACAGAACTGAACTAAAATGCAATTAATCTCCGAAGTACTACAGATCTATCTCATTCACGTGTTAGTGATATATTGGAACAGTTCATGAGAATAGGATTGACTGTAATATTCGATGTAAGTAAACATAAAACATGATGCTCAAAAAAACTGCCCAGATTAAGAACGATACAGAGCTAAAGGTCACTCATCTAGAAAATATGCACAAAGCCTTTCGGAATGTAGGGGCCTTCTACCATCAAATTGGCACACAAATCCTTAACTCCTTAAAATTGCTTCAGATCATGCATTAAAGTTGTACTTCTTTCATTAAAGGAAAAACGCTCAGAAACAGAGTATCACAGTCTTTGAGAACCAACAACAAAACATCAACTAACTAATTGTTTCTCGGTTCACCGAGTTATTCTTATAAGAAAATACATAACTTTAATTGAGGAGAAATAGGCATAGGTGTCTTTTACAATCAAAATTGAACTAGAAATCCCGTTGAGGACTCGTATTTTTCTGAAGACACCTGCAGAGTCCTTATCCTTGTAGAAGTCTACTTCTTAGTTTTGGTTTTCTTCACGTGCATAACCACTTGCAGATTTTTGCTCAACCTTCGTAGAGGGCAAGGAATGATGTAGGAGTGTTCTTGAATTTAACCATATGCATTTTTCCCTCAAATGACACCTGGAACCTGTGTGAACATAAAGATGGCTGCAGAATATGCGACTAGCTACAGAATGGCTGCATTCTGTAGCTAAGTCTGATCAAAAATCACTACGACAACAAAACCACAAAAGTATAATAAGTCAGTCATTGCATGCATTCTTAAAGTGAATTTAATCATTCCTATTGATCTTTTAAGCCTATAACTAATAAAGGAGAAATGGAATGAAGTGAAATTTGGTGAAAGGAAAGGACATCTTTAGGGCTCAACAGTTAGTCTATTAGCCCATAGTGCATGCACTAGTTTGCCATGCCATGCCCTTTGATTTTGTTCTAGGAGATTTTTTATGATGTTCACCAAGCTCTTGTTATAGGACTCAGCTAGTCCATTGCCTTGCAAGTAATAAGCGGTGGAGTGGCCTAGTGTGATGTGATATTTATAACAAAAGTCCACCATTTTTTTAGATGTAAAGGTAGCAGCATTATCGGTGATGATCTTTCTAGGGAAACCAAACCTGGACAAGATGTTGGTTTGAAGGAATTTGATAATAACTGAGTCAGTGGCATTCCTAGAAGGGATGGCCTCTATCCATTTGGTGAAGTAATCAGTGGCAGTGAGGATCCACTTATGTTGGGCAGATGAGGTAGGATGGATTTCTCTAATGAACTCCAACCCCCACCGTTGGAAAGGATTTTCACCACTGATGGGATGCAAAGGCAAAGGTAGAAGTGTTGGAAATGTTTTCATTGATGGCAAAGAAGATGGCAAAGGAGACAGCATAAATGGCAAAGGAGACAGGCAGAAGAAGAATGTTGAAATAAAATAGTTGAGCAGTAGAGGCAGAGACATAGAAAGGATACAGAGCAGCAGAGGAGGAGGCAGAGAATGCAGAGGTAGAGAAACAGTCGAGAAGCAGAGCGAAGGTAGAGGCAGAGTAGTTAACCAAGCTAAGGGTAATGGAACCAAGCGTTTTGCAATGAAACAGGGTTCATATGATAGCGTTATATTAAATCTGCAATGAAACAGGGTTCATATATAGCAAAGTGCTGAAGAAAGGTATATAACAACAACAAGAAGGGTTTTAATATATTATAAGTTGAACAGAGCTTATAAAAATTTGTATATAATGAAGACGCGACATTATTTATGGAACGAAACCTTGACTATAAGCAGAACCCCGAACATAAACAGTAAAACTGGAGGGACACAAAACCAGTGGGTTCGCGCATCAAATGAAGTGGTAAGCTGTATTACCAAAACGAACGCGATATATGTTAGTGAAGGACACGTGTCCTCAGGCAGTTTTGTAAAACAACATTTTTCGTGTGATTTCTGAGAATTAAAGTCAGTACATCTAAATTACGCAATAATGGGCGATGATCGTTGGATCATCCAAGACAAAGTGACATCTTATCAACTGTCGGATGTGTGTGGTGCGTTAATTAGTGGGCCCGAATCAACAGTTGTATTGTTAATTGAAACTCAACTCAAATGTTAAGACGTATGTTGTGGGACCACAGGCAAATGCATATGTGAACTTTGGTTAGATGCATATTGATACATTTTGAAAGGCCTAAGGTTTTATACCAAAGACAAGGATTAATATATATAGAATGTTGATGCGTCGGGGTCTATGAAAAAATCGAGGATTATTTCAGGTATTGATATATATATTTGATAATGAAGTCGTGGATACTCTTAACTGACGAGGGTGAACAGTAGAGCGTGGGACCCATGAACCTTCATATGACATATGTGCTGCATTAATATATATAAACCTTGAGTGAATGCTATAAGCTCGGGTATATGTAATTATAAGAGCCAGAACTCTTTGTTGCATTAAGTCTAAGGTTTGAGTAAAGAACATGGCTGGGAGCATAAACATTAAACGAACTATGGAGCCCGAGAGGGTGGGACCCCCCCATACATAAAATTCCGAGAATCATTACCCCAGCTGGAGGATACATTACAAACTAAAGCGACAAAGTATACATATATATCTATGCAACCCTTTATATATGTGTAGCGCCTTTTAAACAAGGGGCCAAAGTATATACATATGTGTGAAGAACTCTATAGTTCAAGCCTAATACAAACAAGTCTTGTACTGTGGGACCCTCACCAATCGCATCGGAGAAACTTGGTAGTGGAACATGTAAACAAAAGGTTGCGATTGCGATTGAGTTCTGGACCCGATATGTTTAAACGATGACTTTCATATTTTGCTTGAGTTCCAGCCTAATCGCATCGGCACATCAAACTGAACAGTGGTTGATCGCATCGGAGAAGCAGTAGAGCATTGGAACAACTCAATGGAAGTCGCGATTGCGATTAATCGCAATCGGAAATATTTTAAAGGTGATACATCGCTTCGGCGCAGAGAAATGTACAGTAATTGATCGCATCGGAGGTGAAAGAGTATCGACAAACTGAAAGTTCCGATTGTGACTTAGCGATTGGATGATAGCCGCTAGATTCACTAAGGGATGGATGGCGGAGACGATTCGACTAACTATATGGTGGGCCTTTGCTAATCGCAACGGCAGAAATCAAAATACCAAATCGCAGGAGCATTGTGAATGTTGCGATTGCGATTAAAATAAATGAGCGGAGTATAGCTGAGATGTGGGGTCCATCCAAAAGTTAAAAGTAATAACAGATTTGCTCCAAGTTAATTAATCTAAAGCTAAAGAGGAAAAGAAATCATCGTGGCACATATATATATATATATATATATATATATATATATATATATATATGCAAAGCGATACGCACATATTTCCAATATGAGGACAGAAATGCATCACATCGGAGAATAGAGCAAGTTCGGCGAGTGGGCCTGTAAGGGCTTTCTAATTACTAAAACGTTTTATTATTTGTATAACGCCGAGAATTGAATTGCACAGTTACACGTACGCAGCAGTTACACCACGGCAGAGAATAGGAGAGCTTTCAGAGCTGAAAAGAAAAGACAAAACACAGTCACAGAAAAGACAAGCGCAGTGAACCAAGAGGCTGAATGAGTGAGTTGGAGCTCTCATTGTAATTAAGTGTAAATGATTTAATTGATTTATATTGTTTGTGATGCATTGGAAAGTCTCCATAGGAGAAAAAACATCTCACTGTAATGTTAAAATTAGTACATACAGTTATATTTTTCTGGTGAGATGGAAAAGAAATGAGAAGGCAGAAGACTAAGAGGTATGGCTATCTGTTTCGAATTCCTAAGAGGAAAAAAAATAGTCATCAAGAATTCTCTATAAGTAATATCATCTGGATATGCATAGAGAGGTTGGAGAATGTGGAATTGAGGCAGAAAAGATAAGAAGAAGGAGGAGAAGAACGAGATGCTATGAAAATTTAGAGAATGCAGAAATGAAGCAGTGAGGCAGAGAAGAAGGAGGAGCTGAGCAGATAAGAAGGAGGAGATGATAGTGAAGCTGAGAAGATGCAGAGATGATGCAGGGAAGATATGAGGACTGATGGACAACAGAAGAGAAGGTACATAACAGAGCTGATATCCATGGTAAATCAACAAGTGTTTTTCTTTTGAAAGAGTAAGGAAGTTGGAGCTTCCCTATCAAGTTGTAGCTTGATAGATGTCAATTGTAGCTGACTGAGGTAGGAGCCTCCTATAGGTTGGTGCCTATAGAAAATAGATGGGAGTTGGTGCTTCCACATCAAGTTGTAGCTTGGTAAAATGTCAGTTGTAGCTGACTAAGGTTGGAGCCTCCTGTAGGTTGGTGCCTGCAGAAAATTGATGGGAGTTGGAGCTTCCTTGAAAGTTGTAGCTTGCAGAATTGAGGTAGGAGCATCCTGTAGGTCGATGCCTACAGAAAATCAGTGGTGAGAGGGAGTTGGAGCTTTCCTTTGCATCACAACAATAATAAGATGTGGTTTTCTCCCTTTATGGGTTTCCACTTATATCTGGTGTCTCTATGCATGATGTTTATGTGTTGATATGGTTTATCTCATCTGCTTAATACTTGCTGCTCTCATATTAAATCTGTCGTTACATTATATTAATACTTGCTGCTCACATTCTAAGACTACTTACATATTAAGTTGAACATGAGATGAAGGTGTAAATAAGTTTTAATGAAAAAGTTTTAAAAGTCCATGAATGTGTTAAACTGATTCACCCCCCCCCCCCCCCTCTTAGTTTAACTAA
Organism: Pinus albicaulis; assembly: GCA_034641835.2. Lineage (NCBI taxonomy): Eukaryota > Viridiplantae > Streptophyta > Pinopsida > Pinales > Pinaceae > Pinus > Pinus albicaulis. Next base: position 1,533,500,523 of record CM076581.1, read on the forward strand.
GGGTTCAAAAATTGGTATCAGAGCAAGGTTCCTTTGGTGTAAGCTTAAAGGCTTGAAGGAGATCTGATTGAATCATGGACTATCAAAATGTACCTGTGTTAAATACAACAAACTTTCCTGAATGGAGAGATAAATTTAAAACACGATTATTGGCTTATGAACCTGAGGTATGGAAGCTTGTATGTGATGGTTACTGCACAGACTCCCCCACGGTGAAAGAACAATAGAGGAATGCCAAAGAAAAATGTGTGATATATAACAGTCTTCATAACAAGGACCTTGAGTTGATAATGGATTTAACCTCTGCAAAAGAAATCTGGGACAGATTGCATTTCATGCATGGAGTAGACACTGAGGATTGCATTGTCAAGAAGGAGAAGAGAATTAAGAAGAATAAAACTTCAGGTCAAAAGGAAAATATTCAATCAAATGAGGTACCTGCTAGTGTGAATGGTAGTAAGAACCATGAAGAAATTACAGCTGAATAAAAAGCCAAACTTGACACAGCCTTGACTGAAATAGAAAGACTGAAGAATGAAAACAAATACCTTAAGACAGTGGTGCAAATATGTCATGAGAAAGAATATGAAGATAAGAAAGAAATTATAGGCCTGAAGACACAACTTGAAGAAGAAAAGAAAGTAGAAGACACTCTGCTGGAACAAATGAGAGAGAAAAGTCTTGAATGTGAAAAATTGGAAGAAGAAGTAGTGAGCCTAAGAAAGAACTTATAAAAAGCCCAAAGAGAACTATTAATGAATACACCTCTAATGAAAGGCTCTGGACAGTTGGACCAGATTCTCAATGCTCAAAGGTCACCTCACATAAAGGATGGGATAGAATATGAAGGAGAAACCAGCAAGTCCAAGGTTGAAGATAACAGGAATGTCATTTTTTTAAAAGTTGTAAAAGACAGTGAAGCAGCCCAGCAAATTCCCACAAAATAAGAAGCCAGCAAGAACAAGATTTGTAAGGAAACAAATAGAATCAAGCAGCAATATGAAAAAACAGAGAATGAGAGGATGAAACAATCAGTTGCTGAAGGCTCATATGCTCCTGAAGATGAATTGAATAAATTTGGAAGATGTCAAAGAAGGTTCTTTCCTCCTATGGGAAATATTACGTGTTTTTCCTGCCACAAACCAGGACATGGTGTAGCACATTGTAAGACAAAGAGAAACAATGATAACCAGCAAAAGATGCAGCAAATGAAAATAATACCTCAAGCAAACAAATGGAAAAGACAATCTTTCCCCAGGTACACAATTCATTTCCATGGCTACTGCTATGCATGCAATGAATTTAGACATAAATCTGTTGAATGTAAATTGTATTCAAAAAGGGGAATACAATATTATACATCAGCTCAAATGTACTTTGACAAAATAAGATGGTATGTATGCCTCAAGCTTGGCCACAAAGCAAAGGACTGTAAACTGCCATATATATTAAAGAACTCTAGACAGATGATGGAAACAAAGCAAATCAAACAAAACTATGAATCTAAAAGAAGTGCAGACATTATCATGAACTCCAATAAAGTATGGAAGGAAAAGAGAAAGGGGTAGACTATTATCTCAATAACATAATGAAAAATTCATAGTCTCAGGGGGAGTTGCTCTAGGAAACAAAGCTAATATCCAACCAATGATAAATATGAAGCAACATCTCAGGGGGAGAGCAATTCATAACTAGTCCCCATAAAAACAGTCTAAGAAGAGCTCCATGAAATGAGAACAGCTATGAGAACAGGAAGGGAAAGGAAAATCCCTCTAACAGAGAAATATTGAGGAAGAAGATGATCTAAAGTATTAAATAGCCGACAGATTGATGGAAGAAGAGAAGACAACAAGCAGCCATGATGGTAGAGAGAACATTAGCCATGAAAACACTAGCACATAAGTGATGATCACAGTGTGCATCATATAGCCAGAATGAACAAGTGAACCACATTAAGAAGGAGGAATACGAGAAGATCCTATCATCATTATATCATTACATCTTTCATCTATGAAAATTCTCCTTGGAGGAATGCAGTAAAGTCAGTAATAAATCCTTGAGAAATCAGCCCATGAAGATTCATAGAAAAGAAATTGATTCCCAAAGATCTTTATATTAGAATTGTTGAATTGATCTTTAAAGAAGCAATGATTCTGGAGCAGTCCAAGAAAAGAAAATGCAGGGACAATCCTTTAGACCAGAATGACAGTCTAAGCAAAATTTCAATGATGCCAATATCAGATTCAGTACATTGATGGTTGTTGTTGAGAACAGTGGAGAGCCAAAAATAAATAGAAACTATGAAAGTTTTCTTAACATTGGGTTCATGAGCAAGCTGAAGTGAAAGTAGTATTAATTGGTACTTGGTACAAACAACATGCCTATCAATAGAATACCAAGTGTTATCATGGAACAACAGTAAGGTACAGGTCCTCAGGATCATAGGATTAAGGCAAAAGAACATCAAGGCAGTATACCCAACGTTTTCTGCACTATTCAAGCATGAAAAAATTCAACAACAGAGCTAAAGTATTAGTATTTGTTTACAATTGAAGCAATTATTTTGAGCATTGAAGTAGTATCTCTTTCTATAGATTTGCATTCCTTTCTGAAGTCAGTACATATATATATCAGGCCTTTCTCTTGAAATCAGTCATAAAATAGTGTGAAGTCCGGTTGCTGAGTTTTCAATTAAACATCTTAAATATGTGTGTGTGGAAGATCATCATGATAGAACAATTAAAGTATCTGAAGCTTGAAGGACTAGTTGTGATTACCATTTGAAGCTCAAAAGGCTTTTATTAATTCATCCAGACCCTACTTCAGCATAAAGGATTTGCTGGTAATTCACCTTTAAAAGAGAGATTGATCATTAACATACATACCTCCTTATGTCATAAAGAAATTGCATGATTGATAAGTGAGATTGACTAATACACCGAATGTATCTAGCCTCAAGGGTTTGTTTTTAAAATACATTGTACAAGCAGGAAAGTCATTTGGTCTCTCATATTGAAAGAGATTACCTATTCTCACAATAAACTGTAAGCTCTGGTTTGATTCATTGTTCACATCAGCAACAAGGACCTTTCAGTCTCTAAGAGTAATATCATACCAATTGGTATCAGTATCCTAGCTCATATCATCACCAACAGGCAAGAAAAGTGAACCAAAACTATAAAATATATATTGGCATCATCACAATTTGAACAGATGTTGTACTGCAGATGAGTATTGCAGAAGAAGACAGATTCCATCTACAATCTTCCTCAACAGATATGGATTTCTGATGAAGATTATAATACAGACTGAAGTATAGCTGAAGCAAGCTTGATATGTCATATTGAGCATTCAGAATCCTTAAGTATTGATCTAATGATGCATCTCTGATTAGACAAGGCTGGTACAAGGTGTTCTATTCTACACTTTCAGATTTATACAAGTGAAAGGAGTTTGTACTTTGAATTGCATCAATTTACAGTGTATATTCAAGTTCAATAAGCATCAAAATTGTTCTCTCAACACCATTCTGGAGCAGAAAGGTATAAAAATTCAAAAGCAGAAGGCCTAAACACATCTCAGAGAGAGGAAATGAAGAGATAGAAAGCACACTAGGAAATGTGCAACCCTTTGCCATTGATGTCAAAGGGGGAGGAAGAGCAAGCAACAGAAGAAAGGGTCCTAAAAGGAAAGCAGAGTAAGTGTATTGCCATCAATGCCAAAGGGGGATATTGTTGGAAATGTTGTCATTGATGGCAAAGGAGACGACATAAATGGAAAAAGAGACAGGCGGAAGAAGACTGTTGAAATAAAACGATTGAGCAGCAGAGGCGGAGACAGAGAAAGGATACAGAGCAGTAGAGGAGGAGGCAGAGAATGCAGAGGCAGAGAAATAGTCAAGCAACAGAGCGAAGGCAGAGGCAGAGCAGTTAACCAAGCTAAGGGTAATGGAACCAAGAGTTTTGCAATGAAACAGGGTTCATATGATAGCATTATATTAAATCTGCAATGAAACAGGGTTCATATATAGCAAAGTGCTGAAGAAAGGTATATAACGACAACAAGAAGGGTTTTTATATATTATAAGTTGAACAGAGCTTATACGAATTTGTATATAACGAAGACGCGACATTCTTTATGGAACGGAACCTTGACTATAAGCAGAACCCCGAACATAAACAGTAAAACTAGAGGGACAAAAAACCAGTGGGTTCGCGTGTCGATTGAAGTGGTAAGCTGTATTACCAAAACGAACGCGATATATGTTAGTGAAGGACACGTGCCCTCAGGCAGTTTCGTAAAACAAATTTTTTCGCGTGATTTCTGAGAATTAAAGTCAGTACATCTAAATTACGCGATAATGGGCGATGATCGTTGGATCATCCAAGACAAAGCGAAATATTATCAACCGTTGGATGTGTGTGGTGTGTTAATTAGTGGGCCCGAATGAACAACTGTATTGCTAATTGAAACTCAACTCAAATGTTAAGTCATATTTTGTGGGACCACAGGCAAATGCATATGTGAACTTTGGTTGGATGCATATTGATACATTTTGAAAGGCCTAAGGTTTTATGCCAAAGACAAGGATTAATATATATAGAATGTTGATGCGTTGGGGTCTATGACAAAATCGAGGATTATTTCAGGTATTGATATATATATTTGATAATGAAGTCGTGGATACTCTTAACTGACGAGGGTGAACAGTAGAGCGTGGGACCCATGAACCTTCATATGACATATGTGCTGCATTAATATATATAAACCTTGAGTGAATGCTATAAGATCGGGTATATGTAATTAGAAGAGCTGGAACTCTTTGTTGCATTAAGTCTAAGGTTTGAATAAAGAACATGGCTGGGAGCGGAAACATTAAACGAACTACGGAGCCCAAGAGGGTGGGACCCCCCCATACATAAAATTCCGAGAATCATTACCCTAGCTGGAGGATACATTACAGACTGAAGCGGCAATGTATACATATATATCTATGCAACACTTTATATATGTGTAGCGCCTTTTAAACAAGGGGCCAAAGTATATACATATATATACATATGTGTGAAGAACTCTATAGTTCAGGCCTAATACAAACAAGTCTTATACTATGGGACCCTCACCAATCACATCAGAGAAACTTGGCAGCGGAACATGTAAACAAAAGGTTGCGATTGCGATTGAGTTCTGGACCCGATATGTTTAAACGATGACTTTCATATTTTTCTTGAGTTCCGGCCTTATCGCATCGGCACATCAAAATGAACAGTGGTTGATCGCATCGGATAAGCAGTAGAACATCAGAACAACTCAATGGAAGTCACGATTGTGATTAATCACAATCGGAAATATTTGAAAGGTGATACATGGCTTCAACACAAAGAAATGTACAGTAATTGATCGCATCGGAGGTGAAAGAGTATCGACAAACTGAAAGTTCCGATTGCGACTTAGCGATTGGATGAGAGTCGTTAGATTCACTAAGGGATGGACAGCGGAGATGATTCGACTAACTATATGGTGGGCCTTTGCTAATCACATCGGCAGAAATCAAAAGACCAAATCGCAAGAGCATTTTGAATGTTGCGATTGCGATTAAAATAAACGAGCGGAGTATAGCTGACATGTGGGGTCCATCCAAAAGTTAAGAGTAATAACAGATTTTCTCCAAGTTAATTAATCCAAAGCTAAAGAGGAAAAGAAAGCACCGTGGCACACACACACACACACACACACACACACACACACACACACACACACATATATATATATGCAAAGCAATACACACATATTTCCAATATGAGGACAGAAATGCATCGCATCGGAGAATAGAGCAAGTTCAGCGAGTGGGCCCATAAGGGCTTTCTAAGTATTAAAACGTTTTATTATTTGCATAACGCCGAGAATTGAATTGCACAGTTACACATATGCATCAGTTACACCACGACAGAGAACAAGAGAGCTAGCAGAGCTGAAAAAAAGAAGACAAGCGTAGTGAACCAAGAGGCTGAATGAGTGAGTTGGAGCTCTCATTGTAATTAAGTGTAAATGATTTAATTGATTTATATTGTTTGTGATGCATTGGCAAGTCCCCAGAGGAGAATAAACATCCCACTGTAATGTTAAAATTAGTACATACAGTTATGTTTTTCTGAGTGAGCCGGAAAAGAAATGAGAAGGCAGAAGACTAAGAGGTATGGCTATCCGTTTCGAATTCCTAAGAGGAAAACAAACAGTCATCAAAATTTCTCTATAAGTAATATCATCTGGATATGCATAGAGAGGTTGGAGAATGTGGAATTGAGGCAGAAAAGATAAGAAGAAGGAGGAGCAGAACGAGATGTTGTGAAAAGTTAGAGAATGTAGAAATGAAGTAGTGAGGCAGAGGAGAAGGAGGAGCTGAGTAGAGAAGAAGGAGGAGCTGATAGTGAATTTGAGAAGATGCAGAGATGATGAAGGGCAGATATGAGGACTGATGGATAGCAGAAGAGAAGGTACAAAACAAAGCTGATATCCAAGGTAAATCAGCAAGTGTTTTTATTTTGAAAGAGTAAGGAAGTTGGAGCTTCCCTATCAAGTTGTAGCTTGATAGATTTCAGTTGTAGCTGACTGAGGTAGGAGCCTCCTGTAGGTTGGTGCCTACAGAAAATAGATGGGAGTTGGTGCTTCCACATCACGTTGTAGCTTGATAAAATGTCAGTTGTAGTTAACTGAGGTTGGAGCCTCCTGTAGGTTGGTGCCTGCAGAAAATTGATGGGAGTTGGAGCTTCGTTGCAAGTTGTAGCTTGCAGAGTTGAGGTAGAAGCCTCTTGTAGGTCGATGCCTACAGAAAATCAGTGGTGAGAGGGAGTTGGAGCTTGCCTTTGCATCACAACAATAATAAGATGTAGTTTTCTACCTTTATGGGTTTCCACTTATATCTGGTGTCTATGTGCATGATGTTTATGTGTTGATATGGTTTATCTCATCTGCTTAATACTTGTTGCTCTCATATTAAATCTGCTATTACATTATATTAATACTTGCTGCTCACATTCTAAGACTACTCACATATTAAGTTGAACATGAGATGAAGGTGTAAATAAGTTTTAATGAAAAAGTTTTAAAATTCCATGAATGTGTTAAACTGATTCACCCCCCCCTCTCAGTTTAACTAAGGGTTCAACAAGAAGTTTTCTTTTGCCATCGAATATTTGGCACTTATGGAAAGTCACAACTAGTTTGTGAGTATCAGGAAAAAGGGTAGGCAAATAATAGCCAGCTCTAAGGATTTTTTTGGTTGTAGTCTTCCAATAGAGGTGACCTCCACACTCCCCTTCGTGAAATTGATGCATGATTTTTCTACATCATCTTCAAGCAAACATTTAAGTAACAAACAAACAGAACTCTTCCAGTACAATACTCCATCTAAAATGCAGAAATTTAGAGCTTTTTGTTTTAAGAATCTAGCTTTAGTCTTTGATAGAGAAGGGGGAGCATTAAGATAAAGAAGCACATAAATGATATCAGCATACCAAGATGAATTTAAAAACATTTCTTCAATGTATGGAGCTGTGAATTCTTTTATCTCCTCTAACACATCAACCATATTCATGTTTAAAGCTTTGAAATTTGATTCAGCCATAAGTTTTGCAAGTCCTTATCCTTTAATCAATTTAGTGGGTCTGATTCCTAAATCATATTCTAAGATAGTAGCAATCCACTTTCCCCTTTTACCATCAAGGTCTTAATTAAGTATGTCTCTATCAATTGTGTGCGGGACAAAAGCTATGACATGTGAATGCAAAATATAAACTCTAAAATATTTCAAAGCTTTGATTAAGGCAAAGGCTTGCTTTTACATGATGTTATACTTTAGAGGAGCATCCCTCAAGGCCTTGCTGAATAAATCTATGGGATATTCTTGCCCCATGATGTTCTTTTGCAATAATACTGCTGCCACAGTATGTTCAGATGCAAATGAGAAGATGTAAAAATCCTTGGTGAAGTTAGGACTGATTAAGACTCGTGTTTGTGTGAGTGCTTGATTTACCAGCTCAAAATATTGTTTTGCTTCCATATTCCACTTCACTCCTACTTCCTTTTTCAACATGTTTGTGATATTCCTTAGGAGTTTAGGAAGGTTGGGGATGAATCTTCTTAGAAAGTTAATCTTTCCAATGAAAGATTGCAGCTCATTAATGTTTCTGGGATGGCTGATTTGTAATATGCCTTCTATCCTTTTGGGATCTATTTTGATTCCTTCTTCAAAGATGATGTGGCCTAAGAGTTTTCCTTCCTGAAGGCCAAACATAGTTTTCTTAGGATTCAGAGATAGGCCATACTTTCTAGACTTTTCAAAAACTTTTCTCAAGTGGACTAAGTGTTCTTCATCAGTTTTAGAGTAGACAGTGATGTCATCAAGGTATACGACTATGAACTAACCTACGTCTTCTGAAAAAGCTATGTCCATTGCCCTTTGGAAATTGGCCTCTGCATTCATTAAACCGAATGGAATTTTAACATACATGAATGTACCCCAAGGTGTAGTGAAATCAGTTTTGAGTTGGTCACTTGGAAAGAATAGAACTTGGTTATAACCTGAGAAGCCATCTAGTAATGAGATTCTTTGTGAGCCAACTACTTTTTGGAGTATGTGGTCCATTTTAGGCAAGGGGTAATTTTCCTTTAAGGAGGCCTTGTTCAAATTTCTGAAGTCAATGCAAAGCCTAATTTCCTCGATCTTCTTCCTAACTGACACAAGGTTGGACACCCATTTTGAGTATCTGACAGGGACTATGATCCCAACATCGTACATATTTTTTATTTCTTTCTCAATTGAAGGTAACAAGATGGGGTTAATCCTTCTAAATTTTTGTTTGAATGGTTTCTGATTTTCCTTGAGAGGAATTTTGTGTTGAATGATTTTAGTGTCATAGGAATTCAAGTCTTCATACCCCCAAGCGAACACATCTTTAAATTATTTAAAAAGCTCAATGTCTTTCTATTTTGTGTAAGGAGGGAGAGTTTTGGACAGCTTGACTATTTTGTGCTCTTTAATCCCTCCAATGTTACATTCTTCTACATTTATTTCAGTGGATTCTATCTTGGGTTTCTTAGCTACATCATTAAAATCAAACAACTCTTCTAATGGTGTAAGGCCTCTTGGCAAGGTGTCATCTTTGCATTGCAAAACCTCAAGTTCTCTTTGATCTGATTTATAAAATATTTCTGCAACACAAGGATTTTGAATGTGGTTTATATTAGCATCAAAGGACAACTTTGTTTTGGGAGTTTCATCTTTAGCAAAACTATTTCTCTCAAATCTTAAAATATGTTTTGTGCTTGCAAATTCATTTCTAGATTGCATAAAATCATCTATTTTCTCATCACTCTCAAACACTTGCCAATGGTCCAAGTTGTCCAGGACAGTAGGCCTGTTTTTAAATTTGATGAGGTATTGTTTATTTTCATAAGGTAATGGGAAATTGCTGGCAGCAAAAGCAAGCTCATTGGCAAGGCATTTTTGGGCTCTAGGGATGAAAGTGAGCTCATACTTCTCAAAGGTTTTGAGAAGATCTAGGGAAACATTTCTATATTCTCTTGGTCTAGGGTTCTTGGCTAAATATTCTCCCTTTATTTGTCTAATGATCAGTTCTGAATCTCCTTGAACCGAGATTTTCTTGGCTTTGATGTATTTAAGTAAATGTAAACCAATAAGGAGAGCCTCATATTCTGCAATGTTATTGGTGCATTGGAAATATAGCCTATAGGAATGGCCTTTATTTTTGTTGTGGATCCAAACCCCAGCTCCTGAGCCAGCCTTACCATAAGAGCCATCAAATCTCATATGCCAAAGGGTGTCAATTTCAGATTTTTCATTGTTTTGTACTTCGGGGCTGCTAGAGTTTTGGGTGTCATTTTCTTGATTAGAGGGTTGGTTTGGTTGTTCTAGGGGGCTTAGTTCTCCTTCATTGTCATTCACTTGTTCATTGATATCATTTTAATTGTACAAGATGAATGAGTCAAGGTCTGAGTGAATGGAATAAACCAGTGTGTTTTTTGGCCTATCTATGCTACTCAACATATATTTCATGTGGGATTCTCGGTACAACATCCTTGTTTGATTAAAGATTGGGATGGTGGCATAAGTCATGTCCATTTCAAGGCTACCCTGGAGTTTGGCCCCCCATGATCTAGATAAAAGCATTCCATATTTTGGGGGGATGTCAGCAACAACTATGTCCATGACTAGACTTTTAGCTAGGATTTGTGCCAAATTGACACACAGATCCTTGATTAGGCCTAGGCACTTAACCCTACTTGAATTAAAAGAGCACAATTCTTTGTAAGGCTTTGTTATTTCTAGGCCTAATCTCTCCATCACAACCTTTGGCATGAGTTTGTGTGAGGCACTAGAGTCTAGCATAGCATTATGTAGAATTTTGTCATGTATGTTCAGACTGACATAGAAAGGAAGGACAACTCCTTCTTGATATTTTCCCTCCACTTCAAGGCCAAACAACAGCTCTTGTTTATCATTAGTTAATTTTAAAGTGTCAGTATCATTCCCTATGTTTAACACTTTGAAAATATGGGATCTATATACCTCTTGTGTTACCAATTCAGTGAGAGGCATGGTTATCTTGATTTTGGAAATCTCTCCTTCAAATTTGAAAGACAGAGGTGTCTTTATTACATTTACATCAGTTTTATCAGCCATAAACTTTTCTACATTTTTGATTTTATGATTCTGATTTGATGGTTTGGACAACAATGTTTTTTCAAGGCCACTATTTGAAGTACTAGGGCAGATTGAATCATTACTAGGTTGACTGTTTTTTAGTTTGTTTAGATCAGATTTCTTAGCCATAGAATTTGTGTTTTCTGCTGTCTTTTTAGGAATATGCTCAGGGGTTTTCCTAACAACGGTGTTTGACTGATTTTTTTTAGGAACATCTTGATTGTTTTTGCTCCTAAGGTCATATTTCCTATGGACTTCCATTATGGCATTCTCAAATCCTATTTATAGTCTTCAGAATCTTCATATGATTTTTCATTTGGTTTTGAAGAGAGCATCCTTTGTTCTTCTTTGGTAAGAAAAGTATTATCCTCATCATCAGAACCTATGACATTTACATGGTCTTCTTCCAACTTCTCTGGCTCTCTCTCCTCTTCATCTACATAGTTGTCTTGGAAAGGGGGTCTAATTTGTTGGTCATTTTCTCTTTGTCTAATTTGGGGAGGGTCTCTTCTAAAATTATGATTCCTATTCCTATTTTGAGGATTGACTCGGTTTTCCCTAGGAGGTGTTCTCTCATTCAAACTGATTTTTTCCATCATTCTCTCCATTGCCCTAACTAGGGAGTCAATTTTGGTGTCAGAAGAGGAGGTAGAAGGTACTCTTTCATCTTTATAGGTTAATCTCTTCTCTGATCTCATCCTAGCTCTTTTCTCAATTAAGTTGGCCTCTACACTCACATCCCCTTTTTGCATGTCTTCTAGAGTGAGGGGATCTCTCTCCCTTAGTTGATATGCCATGTCAGCATCAAAGCCCTCTGGAAATTTCACTAAGGCTAAGCCTCGGGGAGGTTTCATGTGAGCTGTGAGAGCATTGTAAACACTGTTAAACCTAGTGCAATAGTCTTGAACACTTTCCCCCAGATTCCTTTTAAGATTTTTATATTCGGAAAGGATTTGGAGGGGTTTTTCTTGATTTCCCATTTGTTTATAAAATTTTGGTAGAGGGAAGGGAGATCATGTATGATGTTGGGAGCTAAGTTTTTAAACCATTTCTTGGGTTCTCCTCCTAGGATCTGGGCAAAAATCTTCATTTGCATGGTTTCCTCTTCTATATCCATGTAGTCAAAAGCATAATTTATTTTATCTACATGTTTTTGGGTACTAATAGATTCAGTCCCCATGAAGTGAGGGATCTTGGACTGATAATCATTTGGAAAAGGTAATAGTGGTTGTGATAGAGCCAGAGGAGCATACCAGGCTGCCATGATGGGAGGAAATGGAAACAAAGGTTGATTTGCAAGGGGAGGGTTTGCGGGAGGTGGAGTAGGATGGAGTGAGGTGGTTTGCACAGTGGTGGTATGAATGGGTGTAGCTAAGGCACTCGGACCAGAAAACTGATTCTGAGTAAACTTGAGATGAAAGGAGTTGAAATGATGTAGAATTTAAAATTCAGGTAGAGTGGAAGGAGAAGCTTCTCTACTGGAGCTTTCCAGCAAATCTATGGGCTCAAGGTCAACTTGGTCAACCTTACTTTGTGACTTGGTCCTGAATAGGTTCTTGGTATGGTGCAAGTCAAACTGAGGATCTTATGAAATTGTAAGGTGTTCTAGTGTGGAGATTGCTCTATGAATGGTCCTAACAACGGTTGAGTTTCCAGCTTTAGAATTTTGCCACAAAATCTTTTCTGGGTCATCAACTATGATAGGAGGATTTGGGTCCGGGTGAGATCTGGTATTTATCCTTTGTGAAGCCAGATCTCTTACTCAAAAATCAGAGAGGCTAAAAAATTTTGGGAGTGTTTTGGAAGGTTGATCTCTCTTAGTGTTTATTTTACTCACACAAGGTACAACTAGGCCTTAAAAACTGATTGGGACTGATTTGACACATATAATGGTCCACTACAAAATTTTGACAAAAATCAATCTAGGGACTATTGTTGGTTTTCTGAGTTTCCTTATGCAGCCCTAAGGTTTCAATGAGCATCCTCTAGCTGAGTCATCATCTTGCTAGGATGGTGAGGCAATCAGTTTCTACTCTTGGCTACTAGTTGATTTTCTGAGCTTAATTGAGATTTTTGGAATTCCTAAGGGATACCTAGGATGTTTTTGACCCAAATTCCCACCGTGATCACCATTATGTTAGTGTGGCAATGAGGTGGCAGATAAAAAACCAGATACTATCAGTCAAGGGTTTCCAAATCTTTTAAGGAATGTTTAAGCATGAACTTACTCAGAAGGTCCCACCATGATCGCCATTATGTTAGCTCCTCGTAATTTTCTAGATTGAAAGAAATACAAATGGAAAGGGGTAACATCAAACCAAGCCTTGGAATCCAAGGACCTGGCCTTCCTAGATTCAGAGAGGGATCTCTCTATTAGGTGCAAAGATGTCAACTTGTTTGCTGATTAGGATTGATTTTAGGCTAGTTATGAAATATTGGATTTGTTGATTGTTTTTGGTTGGGTATGATGCTTATATAAACTAGATAGAAACAAGGAAAACTACAAGTCATAGGGCAATGGAGTCTAACAAGGTCATGATAGGTTCATAAATGGATCAGGGAGTATTGTAGGGAAAATCTAGCCTGGTTGGTGGATCTTTGAGGTTTGAAGGATCATGAGATGGACATTAATTTTGAGAAACAAAGTTTGACAAAGAGCAGTAAAGAATTTTATATAATATACTTAAACTAAGGGAGTTAGAATAATCATAAGCATAGAGAAGAAATCAAAGGCAAAGGAAACCCTAAACTCTTTGATTCATACTTAAAGCAGATAATTATCCAAGACAAGCATTCAAATGAAATACAGAAAGGAAAGAAACTTATTCAACTTTCATGGATTTCATTATCAAGAACAGAAAACATTAAAGATGCACAAATAATTACAATCATATAACGAGAGAAACTTTGAACATCTAAGATTATATCTATGAAGGTTCTTTGAAACAATTAGCTAAGAAAATGTAAAGAGCATGATTGAAACAAACTTCTTTGACAAACCTAGGTAATGGTGCTTTAAAGAGATGACTCCAAGAATAGAGTTTTTAGTGGAAACAAATATGTAGGGTTAGCCATAAATCATGCTTGATATAAACTGATCTAAAACATTCAAGTAATAGAAAAGCTCAGGAAATCCTTAGAGAGAAAAAAGATGAATTTTCTAACATATCCTAGGAGAAGAAAACATTAAGGCAGTGAAGAACAAACAGACCTAAGGTGCCATCAGAAAACATGTCTTAGTATAAATTCTTTGTCCTACTACAATAGAGAAAGATGGAAACATAATGAAAAACTAGAAAAAATGAACAAAAGAGAAACACATCACCATCAACCAGGCTTATGGATCCTGCAAACAGTCCTCCTCCATCAACAAACAAATTAGGACATGCATGAGCTCCAAGAAATCAAATTATTTTCAAAACTCCAAGAGACTATGTATTACTTGAGAATAAGTCATAAAAATCCAACCAAATACATAAGAGCCTCATGCTCTATTTATGGATAGAATGAGGAGGTGGAAACCATAAGAGGCTTCCAAAAACCCTAATTCTGTCATAAATGTCATAAATGTGCTTAATGACCATGCAAGGCCCAAGGCACAAAGTAGATAAGCTAATAAATGAAAAATATCAAAATATAACTCAATCAAATCTGGAGTGATTTTTCCAAGAAAATATTAAAATACCATTTTTCCATTAAATAATGCCTTTTGTTGATTTTTTGGCAAAGACAGTCTATTTGTGGAGCGCCACTTTTGCAGAAAATAGGCTTTTTTGCAACCAAGTTTTGGACTGCTTCCCGATGTCGGATTTGGCTCCGTGATAGCTAGTTGGAAAACTTGAAGACTCTATTTTCCAAAAATTCTTGTGGTTTCTTGATCCAGATCCTATTACCCTATCAAAAATTCAAAACCCTCAGACTGTCTTTTGCGCAGCGCCAAGCCTATAACAAGGGCAGAAAGGTGATTTTTGAGGTGTTTTTTGACCTTTTGAGGGGTCAAAACAACTCCAAATATTATTAAATTTTGTGTGGATGATGTGAAGGCCATGAAAAATCCAAAAAATTCAATTTTTCCTCCTGAAGATGGCCCAGATATTTGCGGAGCGCCAATGGCGTTGCACAAACGAGGCCAAAATTTCTCAAAAAACAAAATCTTCTCCAAAATCCTTCAAAATTGGTGGAGACCCTCCTTAGATGTTTTTAGATAATTTCTGAGAAGCCTCAGCCAAAATTCCAAGGCTTTTATTCTCATTTTCTCTTTTTATGTTTTTTACCTTAAGGAGAGCCTCCTTGAGTTTAGCACTAGAAAACCTGCTCTTCCTTGCGTAATGCTTGGTCATATTCTTTTGGAGAGACACATCTCTCTTGATCTTCTTGGAGTACTTATGCTCATTCTTATAATACTGAATGATGCGCTGGGCTCTTTCAAAATCTTTCTCCCACTCCTTGATTTGTGCATCTTTCTCTAGGAGTAGCATCTTAGTGGTCATCTCCTCATCCTCATTATCAATATATAAGTCAATGAGATCAGGCCCTCGAGTATTTTTCTTTATCCTTTTACTCCTTCTCACTTTTACCGGCTGCTCAATCTTTTCCATATTTTCCTTTCCCTTGTCCACTGTTTTGATAGCTTGAGAAGAGGTGACCCTTTGCCTTTTTGAGCCAACAAACACATCTCTTTTTCCTCTGTAGTATGTGCATGTGTGAGGGGTGATGATGGTGGTTTTGACTATGTTTCCCTCATTTTTTTGACCCTCATCACTACCATCAGCCTCATCTTGTCTTTGTTCTTTACTGAGGTTCTCTCCTTGGTCATCTATAAACTGATTAGTGTCATGACAGTCATGACAACTTTCATTTTTTTCATGAATATTTCCTTGGTTGTCTTGTGCACTTTGCTGACTGCTTTCCTCATCTTTCTGCTCTTCCTTACTGTCTCCATCATCTCCACTGTGATCTGTTTGTTCATTATGTTCATTGCTTTCTGTTTCATCATTGTTTCCCTCATCACTTCCCATATCATCTGCCTCTTCTTCATGCATTTCTGTGTTTTCTTCACTGACTTCTTCACCTTCACCCTGATCTCTATGTGATCCTTGATTTCCACTCCCTGCTTCACCTGATGCATCAAGAGAAGGGGAGGAAGAGATGTGTGCCTGTGGTGAGGGCACTTGTGCAGATGAGGATGGAAGATTGGTTTGATGAGGATGTTGTGAGTTTGAGAAGAACTCATTGTTTATGAAAACATCCCAAGGTACACTCTGCTGCTCTAGCTGATGTACAACCACCATCTTGATGAAGGAATGGTGGAACAAGCTATACATTTGTTGGGGGTAACTCCTCCTTTGGAAAATAGAACACATTATCATAACACTCCTGTAGAGATAATGGGGTAGGTCAAGTGCCTTAACCCCTATGAAATGGATAAGGAGTCTAAGATAATAGGTATAGACCCTGGAGTACCTCCCCTCACAGGTGAAATATTTCATGATAGCCAACATCAAGGGTGCATACATGTGCTTGAGATGTGAGAAACGAAAAATTGTGATACTGCCTTCTCTATACCTCCTTTTGATAAATGGTAAAAATAAATCTCTTTCTAGCTTACCATTCTTGAACCATTTCTAACCCACTGAAGGGATACCAGTGGCTTCAGATATGGCACTGCTAAAATCTCAAATTTTAGTCCTGCAAGGTCTGAATGTCTGTTGTGCAAATTAAGGATGAGGAGCCTTGTAAGCTCAGGATTTCTCTTCACCTACTTGACTCTTTCACAGAACTGAAATCACCTTGTGTTTTCAAAGCATGACAAGATCCTAGGAGAGGATGTGATAGCTACTGTACTTTCGGGTTCCAACCTATTAACTTTCCCTCCCTTGTGCTTTGTTTTCTAAGGCCTTTGATCTCCTTGACTACCATTGTTTTTTTCCATCTCTGACATGGTGATGGTAGACATTGATTTGAAAATTCAGGTTTAGTGGAAAAACCAAGTGAGGAATGAAGATGAGGTCAACTTTAGCTAGGAGATGAATTTTGATATTTTGAGTGGTTTTTGCAGCTTGAGGAGTTGAATCATGAATATAGTGATAGCCTTAATTCCCCCCACACCCCTGCTATCAAATTT
The DNA here is from genome assembly GCA_034641835.2 of Pinus albicaulis. NCBI lineage: Eukaryota > Viridiplantae > Streptophyta > Pinopsida > Pinales > Pinaceae > Pinus > Pinus albicaulis. The sequence continues at coordinate 1,533,517,370 of CM076581.1, forward strand.
GGTTTTAAGAATTCCAATGTTCCTTTTGATTTTGACCTAGGGTTTCACCCTCCTAGGGTTTTTACTTCAACCACTAAAAACAAGATGCTTTTGCAAATTTGATTTGGGGAATCAAGAGGAAATGTCACTTACCACTTTCCTCAATTCTCTTCAGTCTTGGAGGCACCTTAAACGACGAATTTATGCACCGAGGGTATTTCTGGCACCTTTGGCACCTTTTTGGACTTTGCGCAACGCCTCTGCCCGATCTGTCGGGTTAGGTGGTTTGTGCAACGCCTGAGAGCTTGAACGACGGTTAGCGCAGCGGCAAGCGGTCTGCTCGCCTTCTGGGCGAGTCGGGTTGTCTATTTGCGCAGCGCCCAGAGGAAGAAAAGGCACCCCCTACACGTTGGTCAAGTGAGCTGAGCGGGTCGAGCTGCTTGTTTTGCGTAGCGCCTGGGCAGAACGAGGTGAAGTGTCGGGCCAGAGGCAGAGTTTGCCGGTTTTCGGGCAGACTGGGCCTGCGTTTGCACAACGCCCAAGTTTTGCGCAGCGCCGAAGACTGTTTTGCGTGCCATCGTGAAAAAATGATTGGAGAGGATGGCAGTTTGCAAAGCATTGGCTCCCTTTTTGCGCAACTCCTAGGTTTTGCATAGTGCCTGAACAATTTTCCTAGAACGGCCTAGAAACCGTCAATTTTATCTTTGGAGCTCCTTCCTTCCTTGCCAAGTGTGGCAATGAGAAAATCAATGAATTCAAAAAAATTTATGCTTTTGAAAAAGATAAATCAAACCAAAAAACCCACTTTTACTATGTCTTGGTTCTTTTTTATTTGTCTCATAACTTTTATCTTTTGGAGGGTTTTGAGAAACTTCCTCAGGGCACTTTTTCTCTTTCTTGTGGTGTTGATTTGCTGATGCCTTTTTCACCCTTCTTCTTTCTGATAACTTGGGTACTGACCCATTTTTCCTGGGCATGATTTTGTCATAAAAACATCTGCCTTTAACCTTCTTGGTATTTGTTGATTGCTGGTGACCTGAAGACTATTTCTTCTCCTCTTTTCTTGCTTCTTAAGGTAGTAATAGGTTTTTTTTGCCAATAGTAAAAACAAACCATACTATGCCATGGGTTTGACTTGGGCATTTTCAGAGACTCAACCTTATGCTTTCCTTCTCTTATTCACTTTGAGGACCTCTGATTTACATTTGGGATACTAGCCCTTTAAACTGATTATTCTTTGCCATTTCTCTTTTTAGTGTAGGTGAAACAGTGCTGTTTTTTACAAAACCCTAGAGAGGTAGCTTAAAATTCTCTGGTAGCAATCTGCTGTGATGAAGGAGGCTCTATCATCTTTTGATCATTTTATCATTTTTTCTAAATTCCTGGGTTTGAGGGCTTCTCAGAAAACATAAACAGTGCTATCTTCTAAGTTCTAAAAAACCTATCAAAACTCTTTTATAATTTCTAAAAAACTTCAATTGTGCATTGATGGAGTTAGGTAACCTTTGCCCTTGCAACCCTAGCATTTATTCCTTGTTTTGCCAAAAACATCTACCAACCCTAATCTTCCTAAAACATATGCTTGCTGCTTCTTTTTACTGATGATCTTCTTGTGATGATTTTTCCTTCTTTTACCTTACCTCATATCTGATACGTTGGCCCTTTTTGGTCTTCCTGGCAGAAAAGTGAGCAAGGGGAAGTTGTCCCCTTACCGGATTTATGCTTCAAATCGAAGACCTTCCTTTAAAGGATCTATTTATTAGTTTTGGACCAAGTTACTTGTCTCTTTCCTTTTTTGAAAGCAGTCTCCTGGTAGGTATAAAATAGAGATTTGAAGGGTACCATATCCACCCTAAGACTCATAAAACCCTAGGTGTCCTAGTGGAGGCTCTCTGGGATTTGGATTTTGGATTGAAACCTAGAACTTGGGCTCTATCAAGTGTGAGACAAAGTTTGCGATAAACGACTGTATTGAAGATCCAAAAGAAAAATCCAATGTACTTGATCTGTCTAAAGAATCTGAAAGTAGTTTGAGATCATTCATGCTTTGGGTGTTTTGGGAAGGACAACCGAGTTGCTTTGATAAGTGATCTTTAGTAGGCTGGGGAGGGTTGTAGGTGAAAGAAAAAACAGAGGTTTTTAGGCTAAATTTGACAAAGAATGATGAATAATGAATGGCATCATCCCATGATGGATCTTCTGGGAGTAGTGAGCTAACCTTGACACGATAGGATGATAAGATAGTGAAAATTTTATCCTAAGGATAATGAAGGCTGTGATATTTCTAGAACTCACAATGTTTATGAACTTTGTTTCTAGAAATCTAAGATAATTATTTAGTCATCCATTCAAAGCAAAAAATTACTAATGACTAACACTACACTTAATCAATTGGTCCTTCACATACTAGTTGAAAAATGAAAGATCCATATAATCCGAGTCATATTTCATTTGTGCTTTGGTAGCTAAATGTGGAGTTTTCATTCCTTCTATGCAAGTTATAGTGAACAAAATGGTTCTTAGTGGAATATAGATTGCATTCTTTATTGGAATATTTCTTCTACCTTTTCTTGTTTTTTTGGAAATGTACTGGAATAAATACTCAACATTATTTTCACTACCTCTCCTTGAATCAGCTAGTGAAACTCAGGCTCCCCTTCTTGAGAGCCCATTCAAAAAATATATATCAATAGTAAGGATATGGACACCAACTTTAAATAATTTCCCATCTACATCGACCAACTTCCTCACTAAATGTTCCAACACTTGCAATTGATCACTCATGCTCAGAATGAAGAAACATTTCATCAAACCGCATTCACGAAGGACCAAAAATGTGTTTGGATCATTGGATGTTACCAAATAATTTTCTTGATGCTATATTTCTCTCCATTCTAACATCTTGGTGATTAAACAACCCATAAACATCAAGGAGAAAACTTAGTATCCAACCAGCATGAAGATTTTGTTTTTCTTCCTCTTAAAAGCTAAAAACCCTTCTTTCCTTGTGGATGTCACACTTTTCAAGTTGGTAATAGTGCAATAGTCTCAAATTTTTCCCATTAGAAACATGTGAAAACTTTAAAGTGTTACAATTCTCAATATGGACATAGTGTGAGACCTGGAAGGGAAATTTAGTCCCCAAAATAAAAGGTTTGAAACTAGCTAAAATCATCACAAAAAGTAAAAATAATGACATCAAATAGGAGAGGGGATCGAGAGGCCGTGCCTGGAAGAAATGAGATTGAAAATAATCCACTAGAGTGCTCAAAATCACTACCTAAAAATCAAGCTATAAATGGGGTTATTTTCATTTTGAAGTTTAGTAAAATCAAATGGTAAAATAAAATGACTTTTTCTCCTTTTTAAAGGCATGAAAACATTTTTAAATTATTTTAATTTATCCTTTTGTTTAATTTTCCTTAGTATACCTCATTTTTATTCAATTTTTAGTATATTTTTGGGCATATATGATGTTTTTTATTGTTTAAGTGTGTGCAGATACAAGTTAATCAATGAAATATGATTTTTCAACATGATCTTACTTTTATCCTTTTTTCGAACTCAATAAATTTACGAGAAAGATCCTCACTGGAGTTTTCTTTTCAAATTTTAGAACTCTCTAAACAAAAAATCATTGAGCTTTACTTTCTCCAAGATCATTAAAATTTTATGTTGAAAGAATCATGAATGAGTTATCTTTTTTCATTTTTTTAGACTCACTGAATCTAAACAAAAAATTTCATCTTGGAGTTTTCTTTTCATTTATTTTCAAACTCTCTAAACATGAAAAGGGCATCGAGTTATACCTTGATTGGAATCGTAAAACCTAAACAACGAAGGACCCATATGTAAGTTGGGACCAAACCACTCCTTCCTAGGGTTTCTTAAAAATACTTTGAAGGACTCATCTAAAGGATGCTTATATTCCAAGCATATTTTATCTTCCTCAACCTCACTTAAAAATAAATAGGTACTCGCCATAAATGATGGGGGAAATTTCAGAAGGGAATATATAAATTTTTTACACGTTTTAAGGTAGCAAGTAGCTCATAAACATGACAACCTTTCACTCCTTGTGTCAAGGTTGGGAAATAATCTTGTCTCTTATTGATCATATTCCTTCAAAAGTCTAACATTTTTATCTATGATCCATTTTTTAGTTAGTGTTTCCAAGACAATTATCGTGTCGTCAATATTTTCAAGAGAATTTCAACTTTAGTTAACTAGATTTGTGTAGTTCTTAAGCCTTCTAATGTGTCAATCATCCCTGACTGAGTCCTAAATCACTCTGTGATATATTCTACTTCACATATTTGTACCAGTTTCATATCATTGGTGGGGAATACATTTGTTTAGTCAATTTAGTGTCCTAAATTGCTAACATAAATTATCGACCAGGGCTAGTAAAATGATGAAGTGTGATGCACTATATGTGCCTAAGTATCCCTTTTTCTTACTTCGTTGTTTTTTAGTGTTTTATTGATGTTTTGGGGTTTTTATCTTTGATTCTTAGTATGCTACTCTATGCTAAAAAGATGAAGTTAGATCTATGTCAAAAGGGAGAAAATGAAATGTTAATAAATGAATTAAAACAGAATTTATTTGCAAGTTCTGTTCCTAATTAGAAAATGATGAAAACAAAGAGTCCTAATCCATGGATATTACAGCTTCTAAATGAACATTCATGAAATTAAAAGCAACTCAAAACACTACAACTTAATCTGATTCATTTAGTTAGAGATTTGTTGGAAGAGCTTGTGAAAAAGATTAATTCTAATGCAATGAGGATCTCCTAAAACATAAAAGGAAATACTGAAACAAATAGTAGCTTAGAACATTACAGTGAAATCTCATTCATTTGATAGAGGTTTATTGGAAGAGATTTTTGAAAGAGATTAATCATAATGTGATAAGGATCTTCTATGAAGCAAAACAATCAATAACTCAAAATATTACAACTTAGTCTCATTCATGAATTAGAGGTTTATTGGAAAAGCTTTATAAAGAGACTAACTGCAGTATAATGAGGATCTTCTTTTTAACTAAATAACAGAAAATGAAATGCTAATAACTCAGAATATCACAATTGAATCCCATTCATTTAATAGAGATGTATTGGAAAAGCTTGAGAAAGAGACTAACTGCAATACCATGAGGATCCTTTATCTAAGAAAATGACATGAAACATAATGCTAAAAGCTATGATTTCAGAAAGCAGACTAAGTAAGGAAATATGACAAAACAGAATTGAAAACGACTTATCTAGAAAAAATGTAAAACCTCCTCGAATATCAGGGACCCTCTGCTACCAATTTGGTGAAATTCTTCAGCTCCTTAAAGTTGTAATCAAAACAGCATCAAAGAAATGAACTTCTTTATTGATAAAATCACAAATCTACATCCCATTCCATCTTAAGCTTTGTTACAAAACAATCTCTAATCCTTTCTCTTCTTCTCCTATTTTTCTCCACCCTTGATAGGAAAAAGCTTCCCCTATTTATACAAAAATATGAGAAGATATCTCATTAATGGGAGTCCATGAATCTCTCCCTCTATCTCTAGAGTTACAATCAAAATAGGAAATGATAAGACACCTGTCGTTTTAGAGTTTCAATACAAATAAGAAATGAGACACATATCTTCTTAAAGTTTCAATACAAAAAGGAAATGAGACACATGTCCTCATGATCCCATGATCTTCTCCACTCAAATTCGAATTTGGTTTTGGGAGGCCACATAAAGGTATTTTAGAAGCTTCCTTTTGACCTACACATGTCACAAAACTCATAACACATATATAGATATATGAAACTATGTTAATTTTCTAGTTTCTAATCATAAATTCACTTTAAACACATAAAATAAACAACTTTGGAAGACAAGGATCCTAACCCATATATTTATGAAAATGGTTACTTGACGTAGGGTTTTAGGTCAGATGGCTATGAAATAAGAGCTGAATGGTTATGGCATAATGGAAATATGTATGAATATGGAAAACACTTTTGAGACTCAAAAACATCAAGGCCCTCCTATGACAAATCATTTCCTATCGACTTCAATACAGCTAATTTAGAAACCATTAAGTACCTTGGAGCTCGCATTCCTAAATGGAAAGTTTCCTCAACTTCGATTAAATAATTCTATGAGTGTTTGACTTCAGATCATCTATTCACACTTAATAGAATTTACTCGTGCATCTTAAGGTCCATTGTCATTATTGGTATTTTCTTTTGCATCTATTAACAATTTTCACCATTTACCATTAATTATATAGTTTCTACCATGTTCCACCTCAACCCATTTATTCACATGGTTAGATTCATACTATGAAAGATAGAGATAAAGACCCTAGATCATTTCTGTTACATCCAAGTTGTGATGGATTCTTTTAGGTGTTTATGATTGTTGCATAGATTCACAATTTATGTCTGGTGGCTATGATCATCTAGAGTCATGTGGGAATGGATCCAAAAAATATGTTTGGTACCCACGACCTTTCCCATTTGACATGGATATTTGCATGTCGACAGGTATGCTTTGAGTCACTTGTATTATGAGTATGGAATTCCTACCTTAGATATTATAGTATTGTACTGTAACTCCTTTATTGTTGTTGGTAGGTTTCTAATTTATTTACTCCTTTTTTCAACGACTTTGCATGATAAAGTATTTCATTTATCACTCCTTTTCTAAATTCATACTTTAGGGGGGATTTTGTTACACATTATTTTGTGAAATTCATGGAAATTAATGTCATACCAATATTCTTCGTCATCCGAAGCATTATTTCCATTAATCCCTAAAGAATATGGAAGAAAATCATTTCCCTGAAAGGTCAAAATCTTCATCAAATCCCTTTAAAAATTGTATTTCAAGAGGATGTCATAGGTTGCACATTGACAACATGCGATATAGTTGATTTTCGCATGTTGCATAACTTCCAAGTGCAACGTTGTCGCAAGTTTATTATTTACAAGGTGTGACATTGTTTTTACAAAGGAAAAAATAAAAAAGAATGAGAGGCTTCTAGAAGATAAGCCGCGTGGATGGAATCTATCTCAATTGGTTCATATATGAATCACATACATGATTTCGATATATCTTAACCTCCTCTAAGCTTCTAAATACAATCATATTTCATTGAGGGAGGGATCTTGGTTACTTTCATAAAGTCTTTGGCTCTAATATTCTCATTGAAACTTTGCTAAATTTTCCACTTACAATCCTAAAGATTTTGAAAGCAAGGTGTTGAGGAGAGGAATGGTTGGAAGGGGACTCTATGACATCAAGGAATTGACTTGTAACCACTTCCTTGTGATAATACAAATTTTTATTATTTTCCCACAATCATTATGTATGCTTAATGATTTTTGGTATATATATATCCTTGATCATATACATGTCTTATCAAATCATATTTGGATTATTTTTTCTTTTATTCTTGTTTTTTTGTCTTCTCTACATGTATTTCCTTCATGAACACTAAAAACAAGGTTGGAAGCTAATACATTTCATGCAACTAGCGAGGAAAAACTTCGATAAACATGTATGAATCACTTGTCTTGTTCCTTTCATTGGTTTTTCCATTTATGAATTGATTGTAAAAGAATTAGGGGAAGTCATATATATCTCTTTTGTATTGTTCAAGATTTGGTTACCGGATCTAGGGAGATCGGTGTTTTGCGTAAGTATGATTTATTTTATAACCTCAGAGCCAAGATTCTACATATTAAGACTTTTTAATTGATGAATGTCTTGTTATTTTTAGACTCATACATTATATGAGATGTTTCCCACTAGGTTCATGACCCTAGTAAGACTAGGGGAAGATGAACCATTAGGGGAATTTGAGGTCAAAAATGGGCCTCCCAAGAAAAATATACAACCAAAATAAAATTTATAAGAACCAATAAGATTCAATATGATGATATCAACCATGGGGGATAATTCACCATTTTTGGAGTAAAAAAGTAAAACAATTAAAAAATAATAAAATAGTAAAACTACTTTTTCAACTCATATTTTCAACTTATTTCCCTAAGGTTTTACTAAAATTTTGAGCATGATTACTCGTTGGATGTAACATTTAATTCCTCATCCAAGGAATACCCATGTTGCATACTTTCGATGTAGCCTGCTACACAAAAAATGAGAAATACATGGAAAAATGTGATTACAATAACATTTTTCATGTATTTCTCCTTTTTCATGTATAAGGGTCCATCTAAAGTATGCAACATGGTTAGTACTTAGATGAGGAATCAAATTTTTCATCCAACAAGTATTCCCGCTCGAAATCTGAGTAAACCCATAGGTAGATAAGTTGAAAATACAAGTTAGAAAAGTAGTTTTTTCTTTTTTCCCTCTAAAATTTGATGATGTAATCTAATATTATTTTATTATTTCCATTATTACTTTATAATTTCCTTAGGAGGCCCATTTTAGACCCCAAAATTCCCTTAATGATAGTATTTAAACTTAATTAATTTATGTTGGTAGCTTAAAACTCTTATTGGCAGAGTGTTAAATGAAAAGAAAGAGCAATAATATGATATTCTAAGCTCTAGATGAAATCAAACATGCATAGAGATTTTAACGTTACTTCTTGGAAAACATGGATTCCCAGCTACCTCACCTAGAGAACCACTTGCAGTGTGAGCTTAAGCCTCCAACTCCTCCTGGTTCCAGCAACAAAGGCCTTATACTCATGACTTCTTTGGATGCTTGTGTTTCTATGATCTCCAAAGATATTTTCCTTTATAATAATATAGTTGATAGATTGGCTAAAGTTCAATTATTTTTGTATTGGTATTACTTTTTCTTAGAAGGAAATCAATATATATGGTTTCCTTAGTGACATATTGAGACACCCTTCTTTGAAATTAGACAATCATGGTCAGATGATAGATGCATATTGATGTTTTGAATTTATGAGGCAATACAAACTTAAACTTACAAAAAAAACACTTATCTATACACACACACACACACACACACACACACACACATAAATATTTTTCCTTATATTTAAATTAACAAATTTAAATTTAATTAGTAAAATTGAATTTTATACAATTATTATTATTTTTTCAAAGAAAAATAATAATAATATATATTCGTAGGAAAAAATATATACATATACTTGCCATTCATCATTTTCCAGACTTTGTCATTCTTATAGTCAACATCCTATTTGCATCTATTGGCCTTAGGGGGGCTTGTATTTAGCTTTACCAACACAAATAAATCCCAAATACAACCAAAAAGAGAAAGAAAAAAGTTAACACTGAAGAGTCTAGTAAGAGAGGCTTGTCCTCAATGAATCAACCTCCTCTTCATATAGATATACATGGTAAATAACTAAACCAACAAGTAACTCAAGACCTTCTTTGGAGAAAGCATCTGCTTCGATGTTCAATTCAAGGAGAATGTGAAAAAAGGATGTGATTACAAAAGAATTAGAAGCCTCATAGATGTCAGATAATAGAGTTTCCATGCCAAGTATTCTTACCTATTCCTTGTGATCAACCCAATTTGTAATGTTCCAAATTTTTCAATAAAGTATTTGGAACATTAATTTTGCTTTTATTTTAATAAAAGGAATAAAATGGGTGAGGGGACCCATGTAGCAACTTAATAAACACTCCTAAGGTGCAAAAGTCACTTAAGTGGCTTAAGTTAGCAGCCCAAGTGTGAAAAGGGGCCAAAAGCAAGTGAGCTAAACCATGGTTGACCAAAGTCAACAACGTACCCAAGAGGGGAAGCTTGCACAAGAATATTTCATAGTTGGATGGAGGGAAATTAAAAATGGGAGAAACCCTAATGTGAGTGGGGTCCATGGCAAGGAATAATTCCTTGTATAAAAGATGAAGGAGAGCCATTGTTGGGGTTTCATCTTTGGAGAAAGAATTTGGAGGTTGAAGCTCTCTTCAACTTTGTGCTGCTTAGCACAAGAGGGATTCCTGTTTAGGAATGCCCTTCTCTCCCATGGGAGGCCATGGAGAGATTTTTCTTCATCTTCCTCACATATTGGCTTGAGGCCAAAGCATTCATTTGCAGCTACTGCGTTATTCTTGCAGCAAGAGAACGATGGAGTTGTTGGTGTTGCAGTGAGGGACCTTCATCACCACTTCCAGAGTTGGTTTGTAGAGGGGAAGCTCATTCCTTCTCTAGGAGATCAGCAAAGGACCTTATCAGAGCTTTATTGTAGATTTGGCATTAGGCCATATGTTTTCTCTCATGCCCATCATAGTCTCCTTCCCTTACAGTGTTATCTTCAGAGGTGGCTTGCACAAGGGATTCATTTTGTGCACTAGAGAGTGCAGTTTTCAGTAAGGGGATCAACCTCTTCCTTTTGGAGATCATTGGAGGATTTTTTCACATCTATTGCAGCACTTCCCATCCTCTTCCATGTTTTATTATATTTGAGCTGCAGTAGCTGCCCAGCTACTCCGGCATTTTTGTATTTTATGTATTCTAGCCAATCCCTTAGAGGATTGATGTAATAATGTTTTCTGGGATTGAGATCTTGCTCCCCCACCTTTATTTGAGCCCTTATTGCTATATCATCATATGTATATCAGTTTGCAGTCATTTTCTCCTATAGACTGCGCAATTATAGAGTAGTTGGATCATGTAGCAGTGTGTTTTCTTCATTACATGTACACTTTCCTTTGAGGCTGATTTGCACTCACCTTGAGAGGTATTTTCCTCAAGGATTTTGTATAATATTTGTTGCTACACATTATATATGATATTTTTACTCTTCTTACATTATGTGAGACATTATTTCACTGCTGCTACTTGTTGAAGTTTTCATGCTGCTAAAGATTCTCTCATTGAGCATTATTCCGGTATACTTGTTGGTGGGAGATCTGAATAACCCCCTTAGGGTTATTTATTTGAGCTTGGAAAGTGCAGGAGGCACGGGGAATCAGACTTGGATAGGGAACCAACAGAGTATAATATCAATACTTTCTCTCTCTCCCTTAGGCCATACATATGAGGTCTTTTTATAGTCCCTCCAAGTAGTTTCAGCAGTTGGAAACAGTTGGCCACGGGATGGGGTGGTTGAACTACCTGAGTAACCATCAACCCAGCGCGAAATTAGGGATTTTTATATATTTTTTAATCATTAAAATGGAATACGCGGAAAAGTCTAGCTGTACTCGCGTATACACGCGGAAAAACACGGGCATAGTCGCGTATGGAGGATTTTCCACTGTTTTTAAGTGAATTTGTCCAAGTCTGTAGGAATGGGTTCCCATAAAGCCATGAAGCAATCATAAATCATGTCAAGGTGAGAAATGATGCTATAACAGATGCCCCCTAATATATGAGGTCAGAAGGGGAACATGATGGCCGAAATGTATTATGCCCATAGAAAGAACTTCGCAAGGACAAGAGAGGACTTCACCAGATTTCAGCCTGCCAAAAACCAATGAAAGAAACCAGAGACTCAACACATGCTGAGGCAGGCATACCCATGCTCAGTCAAAAATACATCATATAGATAGAAAGTACTGAATAGATCCAACATGTATACAAGTATAACTGAACTGAAAGTACATAGTGAATCATCTGAGCAGGGCCCGGAAAGACAAGTCTGTATCAATGTCCAAGTATCACATATAGAAAGTTGATCAAAGATAGTGCAACTGGATGTCTGATCAAGTAACTGAATCTCCAAGTACCGGATCATAAGAGGCGGATCAAACGGTACAATCACGCAACTCGGGGATCAACATATAAGATGCTGCTGTGCTGAACCGCAACATATAAGGGTGGACGGCAACACTGGCAGAAACTGAAAGGACTGTCAACAGTGAACCGAGAAATGCTGATGCAACCCGAGGTCTTCACCGATCACTATGGCACAATTCTACACAATGGGAATAAATGAACTGAAGTCGACCATGTGAGAAATCGTTGGATTACCGGGCATTGATGTATCCCGTTAACCAACGCGAGACAACCCACCGATAATGATAATGAGTGTCAAGGTGCCCCAGTACAATCTGACAAGTGCGAATGAATGAGTTGAAGTCGAACACTTGAAATAATCTACCAATCAAGAGGCAATGATGAATCCCCACTGTCGATAGCGAAGAGTCTGCCACTGATGACTGCAAACCCTAAGGTACTGACAAAAAGACTCTAGACCTTATTCCCAGAGCAATGAGTTGGAGTCGATGGGAAAAGATCTGCTGGAAGGAAGGCATTAAGGCATCCCACATCAGTCCAGCGCGAGTGTAACCCGCAGGCCAAGATTTGGAAGGAATCTGACGAAGGAGAGTGATGGAACCAAAACCGAAGTACGTTTCCGACGTGCACAAGATGAAGCTAGCGCACGGAAGAAACCCTCTGAACCAACCAATAATGAAAGCCGACACAGAGGCGAGAAATCCACCGATAGGGTCAAATGGAAATCAAGGTACTGCACGAATCCCAAGTGTGATAATGTGTGCTGACGTCGAACACAGGGGAAACCACTCAGTCAAAGACCCATGATGATGATCAAATGCCGAGCACGAGGTCACCTATCAATGATGGAAATAGGCCCAAGGTGCGGCTCTAGGTTTGCTCTCAGAGCAATGTGTCGTAGTCGATAAGAGACAAACCCGCCGGCAAGAAGTCAATGGGGACCTTCTCAAACCAGCACGAGCAGAAGACCAAAACATCTGATGTGATAGAACATGATACCGACAAGACCGGGAAGGCCGACTGAATAATGAGTCAAGAGACACCACAGAATGGCCGACTCAGGCTAAACTTCCCTTGAACAAAAAAGCACGACTCTGTGATGACCATGGCAGTAAAAAGTGACACTGTATAAGTCTGTCCTGCAGGAGGCAAAACAAACTCTCCATATGATTGGAAGAGATAACCAACCGGGGGAGAACTGACAAGTGAAACATGGTAAAGGTTGAACCTAGGTCAAACTAGAACCATCCCAAATGAAGGAAATATATATAAGTATATGTGCTTTGTTCAAGGGCGACAAAACTGACTCTGTACTGCCATCAAAATAACGAAGATACATCCCGTTCCCGCTCTTTTTGTTATATTTTTTTTTTTTTTTTTTGTCTTTTTCATAATAAGCCTGAAAAAGAATAAAAGAATGCTATAGTACAATGGATAGAACGAGTATCAAGAAAGCAGACGCACTAGTTCCTGGGATTGGAACAATCCTATGCTCAATGCAAGGTGGCGAAAACTGGTCAGTGATACTCAAAGGAACGTTCCATCCATGGGTACAAAGGTGTCAAGTCGTGATAGCTAAGTGCATGCAATGGTTAACTTGTACAGAAAGTCAAGGTCAAAAGTTGGCTTAAACATCGAGTCCAAATGAAGCCGGCTAAAGGCCGGGATAAACAAGTAGCCAATATGCAATGCAGTAATACAACTTAACGACACCAGGGAGCCTCTAGGGTATAAGCCAGAAAAATGATAAGTGATGAAGGAGAAGAATGAAGCTTCAACACAGAAGACATGGCGGGACTAAAGAGGACTCCCGAGCCTACATAAAAAGCAGCATGGGCAACAAGTGATAGCGAGGAACTAACTAGGAAGCCCATGAAAAGGGAGGCTCTACCATCAAGTCATGATTAAAAATCGGCGAGTGAAATGGGTGTAATGCTCATGACCTGATGGGATCGACCCTAAGGCAAGTGATCAGTATGGAGGCTAGAATGCAAGATGCAACGGAAAGTGATTCCCTAACCTATATGCTAGTGAAGATCATATACCTTCCGTGAAGAGTCTGAAATCATGGGTCAAAAACCGGGAAAAATCTCGAAATCGTCAAAATGTACCTGAAACATACCAAACTGGGTACTTCCAAGCAATCGAGTTATACAGCATAAGACAGATCGAAAAAATAAGCACAAGGAAATTTTTGCAAAATTTTTCAATTTTTTAGCCATAAATACACAAATTACCTCTCAATTGGTTCATTATTGCATAGCTGATTTGGAAAAAGAGCTCTGGAGCTAAAAACTTGTTTCATCAAATCAGGAACAACCGACCGTCGGAATTCAGCGAAACTTCAGGTAGGCTCCTTGTTCATCCTGTTTAATCATTTTGTCCGTTTAAAAATTAAAATTAAGTGAATTTTTTCCTAGAAACCCTTCTTAAAAAATGCGTATCTGCGCATACGCGGGTTCAATGAAGTGAAGCCGCGTATACACGCGACTGTGCACAGGAAAAGTCGCGTATGCGCAGGTCCATAACTTAAAAAGAAGTTTCTAATGCAAATTTTAATGAAATTTTTCAGGATGACTATCTCTTGGAGGGAACGTGAGCACAACGCAATAGACCAAGAGGTCATGCAGGATCGCGCGGCACAAAATGTCCTCCGAAATTGTGGATTATTCAAATTTTTCAAAATGCCCAATATGAAAAGTAATGTGAGATTGCTTGAAATGCTAGTAAATTACTGGGAGCCAGATCAGGATTGCTTCATCATTGATCAAATGCCACTACGCATAGAAGTGGAAGATATATACTTCATCACTGGACTCTCCAGGAGGGGAGACCCCGTGGATCTGCACGGAAAGCCCCTGGGAGGGTTGACCGTGGAGGACTATGTCCAAATCTATTGCGTAGATAATTCCAAGAAAGTTGGCACACAGATTGCAATCAAAGATATCAGGGATTTGCACATAAAGATCCTCCTATTCACCATCGGCAGAGTGGCAGGATCTGCCTCACTACATCAGGCGTCCAGGACGCACATGAGCATAGTTGTAGAGTGCTTAATTCATGTGTATGATTGGTGCACTGCCCTGCTACAGAACATGAAACAACAACTGACCTCCATTCGCCAAACAAGAACAAAACACTTTGGCTATGGAACCATTTTGACTACATTCTTCTTCGAGAGAGTTCCAGCTTTGAGACCCAAAGTCATCTCAACTATCAACAGCCCTCGGGACCCAAGAATTGCCCGTTGGGCAGACATGATGAAGAGACTGGGGGGCAGCGAGGTACCCCGAACTACCTGGGACGATGAGTTCTTCTTATGGTGGAGAGAACAGATCATCGCAGTAGACGACTATCCCTATGCCGGGATGGATTTCCGAGGAGATCCAGATCTAGTACTTCCACCCGATGCAGCATGGGGAGCAGTCGGTAAGTTTTTTAACTTATATGATTTTTTTGGATTTTTCAAATATGTATGAAAATGAAAAACAAACATGTTTTTGGATTGGATTCATAATGACTGACAAATGAAAATGATCATGTTTCAGATGTTGGACCAGTTCGTCCTGAGGGCCTAGCACGTCACAAACGCCACAGAGGTGAGGCAGAGACAGCGGATTCTGACAGGACACTCCAGGCCATGCAGAGAAACTTGGAGGGACTGACCCGCCAAATCCCTCTGGCTGTTGTGGAGGACTTGCCAGAAGCCGTCCAGAGACGGGTTGTAGGAGTACCCCGGGACTGGGTTAGACTGTTCCGCCGTGTGGCCACTGCAGTGATGTTCTATAGGAACGCAACTTCTGGGCAGGGTCCTCAGGAGTAGACAGATTTTCCATATTAGACGACTGTATATTCTTTTTGAGACTGAACATGATGGGGCATAAGCCCAAGTTTTGTACGGCATTTATGGATCCAAATTTTGTAAAGTTTTTTGACACTCCGATGATATATACAGCGATATTTGATGTGATGTGATAAATGTATCAAATGTATGATGTTTTCGATGATTAAAATTTATTGTATTGAATGATTAATATGCCAATCTAAAGCTTGATTAGCCAATGAGTCAGCAAACCAATTGTCAGCTCGAGGAATATGAATGAATGTTAAAAATTGAAATGACCTTTGTAACAAACGCACCCTCAAGAACAATCGTAATAAAATTGGATCTCGTACCCGATAAGTGTTGTTCAACTGCGACACCACCAGCTGGGAGTCCAAGAAAACTACCAACGAATCAACACCCAAGGATATTGCTTCCGAGAGTAGATGAATGACTGCAGTGTATTCTGCTACGTTATTGGAAGCAGGACCAATGCAGACCCCTCTTGATACCAACAGCTGACCGGAAGGATAATGAAGCACCCAAGCCGCGGAAGCTAAGTTCCGGGTGTGTCTACTAGCACCATCGGCGAAACCAAAATGACTCATGACATCAACACAATCTGCCAAAGCAGATCAAAAACATCACCATCTCATCAAAAATCGAAAATCAAACAGATATGTACAAAGCAAAAAACCTACTATATACAAAGCAAAATGCCAGGCCAAAGCCTAGGCATAATACTTTTTCAGATAGAGCCCATTTCGGGGCTCCGGCAACTCATTCCCTTCGAAGTCAACCAAGGTATACGCTCCTTTCTTAAGGACCTTTTTTTGACGATATGTGGCCATACCACATCGACGAACTCTTCTGCCTAAAGGCATCTTTTTCTTAAGAAGCAAGACTTAAACAAGGTCACTCTTCGAAAAGATCCGCAGTTTAATCGCCTTATCGACTAACTTTGACTCCGCTTTAAGTGCTTGCTCGAATGAAGCAAGATTCTCGACGCTTTTCATCAGAGAACAGATGAAGAAGCCGCCCATTAATTGTAGAAGTGTCGAAGAAGCTCTACAAATAATTTAAGAAGGAATCCTCGCATTCAATAGAAATGCTGCATTCCACCTCGTGGACTAACTCAATCAAGAAATAGTTGCGCTTAACCCACGCCCCAGAGTGCCTGCTGTGAGGTGATATAGCATAATGTTAGCTAGACTATGTTTGATTAACGTCTCACGAAGAATTGTCTTCAAGGACTTATTCACGGCTTCCACCTGGCCATTGGCCTGAGGATAATATGGAGATTAATGCTCCTGCCGGAAACCCAATTTAAGAGCCAACTCAGCCATCATACTGTTCTGAAAGTGACTACCATGGTCAGTGACAATCTCTCTAGGTATACCGAAACGAGCAATGACTTGATTGAAGAAGAAAAGAGCTGCAGTCTCACCATCGTTCCCAAAAGTAGGCATAGCTTCGACCCACTTCGTAAAGTAGTCTACTGCTACGATAATGTACTTGTGACCTTTTGCCGAAGGCGGGTTACAAGTAGTATAATCCATACCCCACTTTGTGAAGGGTCTGACAGTAACGACTGGAAAAAGCGGAGCTGGATGAGCGCGCATTTTTCGAGTATACACCTGACAAGGATGACACTTCTTGACCGATTCAATACAATCTTTGAAAATCGAGGGCCAGAAGTAGCCAGCACTCAAAATCTTTTGGGCTGTAGCAAGCCCTGATAAATGACCCCCACAAGCTCCACCGTGAGAATCATTGAGCACAGCCTCAGCTTCTTCGAAAGTTAAGCAGCGTCTAAGGATTGAATCAACCCCTCGACGGTACAGAGCATCACCAATAATCAGATAACTTTTGGCTAAGTGACGCAACTTACGACGCTCATCTTTCGAAAAAGAAGAGGGAAACTTCGCAGTCTGGAGATACACGATGATATCCCCATACCAAGGATCTTGTGGAGAGATCAAAAACAAGTGTTCGTCCGAAAAGGACTCATCATAGATCATCTCCTCTCCACAAGGCAACTCGGAGATCAATTCCGCAAAGACTAATGACTTCTTGGATTTGGCAGACATGAACTCTAGATCAAATTCTTGTAATATCACAATCCATCTATTATATTTGCCCCCCAATCACTCGCCTGCTGAGGACAAACTGAAATGGATTGGCAGCTGCCAAGACATAAGTTTTGCGAAGAATAATATAATGCCGGAGTCGCTGCACAGCATGGACTGCTGCTAAGGCTAATTTTTCTATCGGGGTGTATCGCAGTTCAGGTCCTACCAGTCCTTGACTAAGGTAGTAAATAACATGCTCAACCAGAGCATCATCCTCCTGAACCAGAACCATACCAATGGTAGATTCTGCTGTAGCCAGATACAAAAGAAAATCTCTGCTATAATCGGGTGGACTCAGTAAAGGAGCAGAGGTCAATGCCTTTTTCAAGGCATCGAATGAACGTTGAGCGTAGTCGTCCCAAAGAAAAGGAACTCCTTTCTTCAACAGTCTCATATATCCCTTTGTAATCTCAGCATAGTTAACGATAAACCTCCGAAGAAAGTTAGACTTCCCTTGGAGACTTTGAAGTTGACGGATTGAAGACGGGGGAGGCAACCGAAGTATTACCTCAACCTTGAAGGGATCTACCCTTATCCCTTCCCTAGACACGATAAATCCCAACAGCCGACCGGATGTTACCGCGAAAACGCACTTGTTCGGATTCAAACGAATTTTATAAAAACGACATCTTTCAAATATCTGTCGGAGGTGACCAGGATGATCCATCCTCTTTCGAGAATGAGCAACTAGATCATCTAAGTATGCCTCGATGATTTTCTTGATGTCGTGGAAGGCGTAAGACATGGCCCGCTGAAAAGTAGCTCCAGCATTTTTAAGACCAAAAGGCTTTTTCTTATATGCAAACGTACCCCAGGGACAAATAAATGCGGTCTTACGTTGATCTTCCGAACGGATATTACCTGATTATAAACTTAAAAACCGTCCATGAAGGAGAAAATCTCGTTACCGGCACACTCGTCAATAATCTGATCAATGAACGGTGTGGGGTAATTATCTTTAGGACACGCCTTATTCAGGTCTCTGAAATCGATGCACACTCAAATCGTTCCTTGCTTTTTATCTACCGGAACGGGGTTTGAAACCCATTCAGTCAGAGGAACTGGGAAAATGAATCCTGCCTTAAGCAGCTTTTCAACTTCAGCTTTGATAGCTGCTGCCTTCCTAGGATTAACCGGACGAAGTTTTTGCCTGACCGGCTTAGCGTTTTCATACGTCTTGATCTCATGCTGGATGATAGATGAATCTATGCCAGGCATTTCCTCATAAGACTAAGCAAAAACATCCCTATACTCTTTGAAGAGCTCGGTATAGATTTGAATCTCTTCACGGGAACATTCAGCTCCAATGAAGACATTCTCGATAATGTTGGGATCCCTGGAAATGTTCACTGGGATAGTAGGAGAGATCACAGCCATGTTCCCTTCAGCATAAACCTGTGCTGGTGCTAAGGGGCTCAAGACTGGGTGAACAGGTCCAGGAGACTGAGGACTTGGAAAACTAGTTTCGACTTCGCTCAAGTCAGGTAGGAAGTAAGACCGATGATGCAAGTCATCCCACGGTCTCTATATACCTGTCATTGCTTCCAGGATGGCCTCTTCAGATGGAAGAGTGGTATCTAGACAATCCTGGGCAGAAGAAGAAGTAAGCGTCCAAGCCGGAGCCACATCACCATCCAACTCTTCCGGCGAAAGAGGAGCTGGACCAGACTCTGCAGTGTCAACAACAGACTGATATGCAATCTCAGCTGCAGAAATCGGGAATGCCATTCCACCCACTTGCCCTTCCTCCAAAGTGGCAGTTGGGGAAGGTAAGGTCCAGGGGTCCGAAAAATAATGAGTTCGAAAGAACTCTCTTCGAAGGGGAGCCTTGGAGGATGAAATAGCATTGATAGACACCTTAGGAGGAGGAAGATCAAAAGATCCCATCAGGGAAGAATACATTCCCACTCCTAAATTCTCGATAGGCGCCTTGGTATTATCCAACTTAGGAACAGATGAGTCAGGAGGCGCATCCAGGTCTACAGGAGGACAGTCCAGTTGATCCACCATGACTATCCTCCCTTCGTGGGGGAAACATACTATTCGAAATAGTGAGGATGCAATAGCACCCATATCATATATCCAGTTCCTCCCCAACAGAAGGTTGTAGTCCAAGGCTGCATCTACTACCTCAACCTCTATGTTAACGGTTTTGCCCCCAACACAGATGGGCAAAGCCGGGACAATACCATGGGGCCTATGAGAATGACCATCGAATGCAGTAAGAATAGTGCTATATGGAACAACTTTGGGAGATCCAAGTGTCTTCCAGCATGCGAGAGACATCACGCAAGTAGAAGCACCCTCATCAACAACCGTGCGAAAGATATTAGTCTTCCGATACGATGATTTAATATGGAAGGCCATATGATGAGGAAGTCTCTTCTTAAAATTCTTCATATCAAAGGTAATTAGAAGAGAATTTTTCGGATCTATAGCTCCAATGGCAGTGAGCAAAGCACTGCGCTGAGCCGGACAAGACTGGAGTACCTCTAAAGCTGACATAGCACAAGGACTCTGCGCCAGATCTTCTACAATCGAGTAGTTCTGGGCAGCCCTCATGTTCGGATTAATGGTTGACCGCTTGGAAGATGCTTTTGGCATCCGAGGCATAGACTCGACAGTTGGCTTCGTGATGTGAAGCGGCTCAGTAGCATCAGGAACTTCCTTAGCTTTCGAAGATTCCTCTCCACCATAATCACGGGATCTCGTAGCGACATCCACGTGAGCACTCATCATAAAGATATTCGATGGAATTTCCCCTTCCTGAGGACCTCCAGAGGAAGCCCCAGGATTTTGATTCGCGCCAGCAATTAATTGCTGCCCTTGGGGAAAAGGTTTTGTTAGCACAGCCTGGGAACTAGAAGAACCTTGCTGAGATAACAGGCGCTGAGCATCCTGAATTTTCGGGCAAAGATGCGTGAGATGGTCTCCAGCACAGAGCTTGCACGGAAACTTAACTTTCTTTTTCTCCTTTTGCCCTTCACCAACACGCTCGTTGGTCTTATTTGCATTGCCCTTCCCATTCTTGCCCTTCTTCTTATTATTACGTCCCTTCTTCTTCCCATCGGACTGTTGATTTCCTTTGGGTTCAGAAGATTGGACAGCATTAATGGACAAAGACTGGGAAGGTGAAGAATCAGCAGGCACAGCCTGACCAGAAGAAGCAGATTGTAAAGACAACTGCTGCAATTGAGAAAGCAGGCTGGCTGCACTACTACTGACCGATCCGACAAGTCCGTCACCATGCGGACCAGGTTTGGGTTTCGATAGATCCAATTTGGAGCGAGGAGCATTAGGCAAATACTTGTAAAGCATGCTAGACTGAGAATAGATCAACTCTAACTGCTGGGCCCTAAAGATGGCCTGCTCCTCGGAATATACCCCTGACATGGATACATCCTTTGAAATATCCGACTGAAGCGATTTCAAAAACCACTCGAGAAGGAACTCACCTGGAATATGGGCTTTGATAAGCCTCTTCCTTCTCCTCCATTCCTGAATATGATCAGAAATGTGAGTTGCCTCATCCTGCTTAAAATTAGCCAGGAGTTCGGTCCTAGCCTCATATCTGACGGGCAACTGAAAATGGTTAAGAAAAGTGACAGCCAGTTCTCCAAATGTGGCGAAACTGCCCCCAGTGAGCTCTATATACCACTTCGCGGCATTTCCAGTTAAGGTGCGCTGAAATAGTCTCAATCTAATCGAGTCGTCGATCAGAGAGTTCGATGAGCACCATAAGTGGAATGTGGTGACGTGGTCCGCCGGATCTTCACCATTCTTACCTTCAAACTTAGGAATGTCTGAAGGAAGTTTGGTTGGAACCGGAGGCCACCCCGGACTATACCGAATCGGGTCATTAGTTAACTTCAACAAGTCTGGCAAGTTTAACGTTGCCAGAAATGGTAATCGAGGCGGAGCCTGAGAATTCCATCCTTGATGGGATGGATTTCCAACATTCTGAAAAGAATAGCCTGGATTTGATGAGGCACCAGGCTGCCAGAAAGGACCCGTAGAAAACGGAGAAGAACCTCCTCCCCACGCTGAGTTACCATAACCCAGGCTAGTTCCCCCCGCTGAAGTATTGACTGAAGAGGAAAGCCCCTGATAGGGGTTCCATGCATTAGATAAAGGGGAAAAAGACTGATAAGCACTCGATGCAGGGAAAGAAGCATTCCCTGGATGACTCGCGATGAACTGATTCCCTGCTCCCGACGTTGCAAACATAGGATTCGATCCTGTAAAAGAAGCCGAACTTGGCCCCTGAGCCCAAGGATTGAAACTTTGGGTCTGGGACGTAAAAGGAAACGACCCTAAAGAAGGATTGGGACCAGGAATATGCCCAGTCCCTGCAAAGGGAAACCTCGAAAGAAGTCGAGATCCACTAGCCATGTTAGACATGGGCGTAGATCCACGGCATCTGCGTAAAGGAAAGAGGGATTTCACAATGCACATCCCCGAAAAACGAAGGGACCGCATTGAGAAGCATATGCTTGGGTGAACCTGCAGCCAACATAGCAAAGAAGAAGCACTCTAAGATAGAGCAAGAGTGCCCCCCGCTCGACAGTATAGGGTCCGACCCAAGTAAAGACTCGCTTAGAAATCGCGTTCTCTGGGCCAGGGCCATCGCAAAGATAAGAAAGATATGGAAGATCCCAGGCGGTCTCTCGACTCCCGTCCGATGCATCGAAGTCATCAACAAACCAACAAACGGATGATCAAGAGGAAGAGGAGATGGACCTGTAGCTGCAGGCTCAGGTATATCTTCTATCCGAAAATCTTCCTCCTGAGGAAACAATACTCTCGAGGTGAGCGGAACGCTCCTCTCGGAACCGACACCGGAATCAGCAATGAAACCTTCAGACCTTAGTGGAGGATCTCTCTCCACAGCGTCAGACTCTACAGGGTGAAAACCACCCTCGTTAGATCGCCTCTACGCCTTCTCGAAGAAGGCTCGCACTTCGGGAGATAACCCCTGATTCTCCTCGAACGTCGAGGCGCTTGATCAGCCACTTTTATAGATTTATTAAATTAGACTCAAAAAAGTGAAAAGCTAGGCAAGCTAGGAGCAAAGAGCACTCACTAAAATAAAAATCCCTGAGAAACAGCAAGCAAACAGCCTCCAAGTATTTCCGTTCCGGGTGATGAGGACCGGACACCAAAATACAGGAAAGCGAAGTATAGGGCCTTCCGAAAGCAGTCTGGGATGATTAGGGCCCAGAACAACTAGCGAAGGTATCAGAAACAGTTACGCCGACCTCCTAACGACAGCCTTTGCCGGCTCAAGCACCCAAGCTTCGCAAGGGCACCCCCCAGAAGTACTGCTGAAAGTGATGCGACGTCTGCCTCAGGTACCACGGGTATTCCCCCCCGCAGTCACCTATGTGGCACCTAGGAACAGCAACTATGGACACCAATCCGTATCAGAAGCTGGGCGGAATGGTCTTGAGGTTAGATTCAGCTAATCGGAGGGGGGGTATCCCTCTTCTTAACCTTCACTTCCCCTCGCGCTTGACTCTCGGATGAGAGCTTTCCCAGTCCACCTCACGGAGTTGGATTTCACTCAATTAATAAACTTCTAAGTTTGTTTGAGCGGCCTTGGAGAGTTAACTCTCCTCTCTCCTATTCCAAGGCCCTACAACCTAGCTAGTTGGTGATTGACACTTAATAAAACTTGCTAGTTGATTTTAGATTAAATCGCTTATTTTAAGGGCTGTTGTATTAAGTCACAAGGATATGGAGTTGAAACCAATGATTTTCTTACGCAAAAGAAATTAATAAAAACCTGACTACATGCACATGCAGTTCTTTGTCTTTCGATGAAGAGCAATTTCTATGTAAGTTCTACGAGACTAAAAAATGTATTTTTCTTTTCGAATTACAAACTCACACTCACAAAAACTAAGAAGCTAACTAAATGATTCAATGCACTTAATGCAAATAACCACTAGCATGTAAATTCTAAGATGCAAAAAGTCCCTTGAAACAAGATGAAATTTCCCAAAAGGCTCCTTCAGTTTTAACTCATCTTTTTGATATCCAGAAAGCCAATTCTTGCAAACAAGAACTCTTAATATAAGACACCAAAATACTCAACAAGAAGAAGAAGAAATCAAAAGACAACCTCTCCTCAAAATCAAGTTGAAAACTAGAAGCAAGAAACTTCACTAACGTCTCAAAAGATGAAGCCAAACGAAAATGAAAAACGCAACAAAAAAAAAAAAACAAGAAACAATGTTTTTTGAGTTTTTGATATGCAAAAACAAAAAGCAAAACAAATGTTTTTGGGCTTTTTAGTTTTATAAAACAAGAGCTTCAAAAAAACCAAGAACAACTATCCCAATCCAAGCCAAAACGAGACCGAATTTTAAGCATAAACTTCAACTATGCCCCCAAACCTTATAAAGCTAATGATAGCAAGATCAATAAGAGCAATGGAAGACTAAAAACTCAATCAAACAGCCAAGAGAAATAGTGCAAATTCGTTGCAACACAAAACTCCAAAGAAACAAGAAAAGTTCTTCGAAAATTGCAACAAAACCCTAGCTTATGAAACTCAAGAAAACCAATCGAAAACAAAGCAAAGAACGCAATGAAAAGCACAACACAAAGATAGGAGTGAGTCAGTGAGCAGAAGCTCTCTGTTCTGGTAAAGCAGAACAGCCAAGAACACTCAGAAAGCGATCTTGGAACTCAATCCAGGAGTGCTTGCACCAACAAGAACACTTCGCCAAAAAGATCAGTTTTCGGACAAACGAAAGAGAAACAAGGCTTGAAACCACTTCTGTCACACTCCAGCAAGTACAGAGACTCTGCAGACACAGGCCTCCACAGCCAGAAAAGACCAAAAACACCAGAATCTTGAATTTTCAAATTCAGCCTAGGTATACGCGACCTTGTAGTTATGCAACCAGCGTGTATACGCGTCTGTGTTGAGGGAAACTCGCGTATACGCGGTTCCTTCTACACAAACTCGCGGGTATACGCGACTGTGTGCAAGAAAAAAGGCGTATACAAAGAAAGATAATGAAAAATAAAAATTACAAGCCTGGGAAAGATATCAAAGCTTCAGACTGACTGCAAGAAAGCAAACTGGACTGTAAAAGACAGAAAAAACTGTTGGCAACCTACCAAACAGCTGAAACAACCCAACAGAAGAATCACAAAAATGTGATCCCCAGTGGAGTCGCCAGTTCTGTTTCGGGGAATTAACACCCTAGAGGTTGGTTGGGATTCAACCTCCACAGAGCAGGGGCGTACTACTTAACAGAGACCCACACGATCATGCACATTCATAAAAACTACATAGAGCAGAATGAGAGGTTTACCCGTGGGTCCTACGTTTAAAGTAGATCCACGTGGAGTTCAAACTCCCTGCAACCGTCCTTCCTCCTTAACCTGAAATACAAGAAGAAACCAGCACAAAGGACAAGTTGTACAACATATTTCTACTCTATATGTTAGTGTGATTCATATAAAACATTAAATAAATCATAATGAATGCTTGTATAACAAATATTATTCATACATTAAAGCATACACTAACACGTTTATTTCGGGAACAGCATGATACTTCTGTATTATAAATAGTACGTACAAAAGTAATCGTGGAGAGATCACCCGATCCTTCCAAGGCCTTCGCAGACCGTCGTCCGGATCCGTCCAGCCCTTGCCTCGCTAAGACTCCTTCCAAACAGGTGCATACGAGATAACATATAAAGGGATGTGTATCTCAAGGAAACAAGGGTTTCCCGAAATGAACTGGGAAAGTGCAGGAGGCACGGGGAATCAGACTTGGATAGGGAACCAACAGAGTATAATAATAATAATTCTCTCTCTCCCTTAGGCCATACATATGAGGTCTTTTTATAGTCCCTCCAAGTAGTTTCAGCAGTTGGAAACAGTTGGCCACGGGCTGGGGTGGTTGAACCACCTGAGTAACCATCAACCCAGCGCGAAATTAGGGATTTTTATATATTTTTTAATCATTAAAATGGCATACGCGGAAAATTCTAGCTGTACTCGCGTATACACGCGGAAAAACACGGGCATAGTTGCGTATGGAGGATTTTCCACTGTTTTTAAGTGAATTTGTCCAAGTCTGTAGGAATGGGTGCCCATAAAGCCATGAAGCAATCATAAATCATGTCAAGGTGAGAAATGATGCTATAACAGTATTCTGTAGGGAGTTTGTATCAGATATATTCTAAGGCATCCCTACACTGGATTGCCTTATTTTCACATAGGCTTCCTTATACAGCGTCCTCATGAGTAGCTGTTGTAGAAATTCCTTGAAGGGAAATATTAGCTCTTGACAAGTTCTATTGGCAGAGTCTGCTAGTGGGCCAGGTAGCCTCTAGATCTCATCCTTCCTTGTGAAGGTGACATATCCAGTAAATTCCCCTAACATTCAATCTTTGAAATAGTTTAGTGTTGATTGTTAATACTCCTGGAGTGGAATATCAGAATATCTTAAGATATTCCCGATGGAGCAAAAATTTCCCCATTTGGAATATTACAATGGTATCGGAGCTTCGAACTTGGCTTAGCCTGTGAAGTTTGAATTTCATAGAAGAAGAGGCTAGAATGAGGAAGAGGATGAGATTGATCTCATCAATTTTCAGATCCAGCAGCAACCTCTCCAAGGAGGTTGAGGAAACAGAAGAAGGAGAAGAGGAAGGACCATGCACTTCCTATTCTCATAGAGAAGTAGAGCAGAAGCATGGAGAACACTTCGAATTTGAAATTCTAAGTGAGTATCTTGCTGAATATGGAGCAAACCCTAGAGTCTTCCAAGAGACTCTATCTTTTTCACACTTGTTCAGCAGGAAGAGGAAATAACTTGGTGGTTCAGCCATGGGAGGCATGCAAGGGTTTCAACTCTTGCTGATTTTTCTCAGATCTTGATCAGAAGATTTGGCCAAAGGAAGGAGGAGCCCTCACCACCAGAGGCACATGCCAGCACTATCACATTCAGGGAGGAGCAGCCTCCACCTTCAGCTATTGAGGCAGCCAACACACTTGAGGAAGAGACTCTTGCAGCAACACAAGATTATTCCAAAATCTCTCCAAGGTATGCATGAGTTGCATCTATCATGGAGGATTGTACATTATTGCATGCTGATTGTCTTAAAGGAGGGAAATTTCATTGCGTTGTGCCATTTTGAGGAAAGAAACCCTCATCATCCTCATGCACTATTGATGAGCCAAGCATCACATGTGAGGGTGGGGTTTTCAAATTTTTTCATAAAGGAGATTGCATTTCAATGTCCCATGAAATGCAAAGGGAGAAATATATTTTGGGACAATGGTGGCTCTTGTGAAGAGGTACCAAGTGGCAGGATACTTACACCAAGGAGCAGAGCCTTATGGATGATGTGTGCCCAGCAGAAATGTGGAGGATCCATAACCCATAGGTCCCAGGATCATTTCACACTTATTTCACTAGATGGACAAAGGGGAGAGTATGGGTGCATCATGATGGGGTGGCATTTCTCTTTCCACTCATTATGTTCCCATTTCAGATTGCGTATGGTGGAATTATAGGGAAGCAGCAAACATTCTTGTTGCTTAGATTTTGTTTGGATGTTGCTGGAGCAAGAGGATTTCTCTTTGATCTTGGATGCCCAAGCATCACTTTCTTCATGGGAAGAGCTCTGCATTTGCAGCAACATGATAGGAGGAGTCTTTGGCAAGGATCCATGTCAAAGAGGGGAGCTTTGAGTTGACAGTGGCCCTTCTCCAAAGGCTAGCAGCGCTGTCACTTGAGAGCTTGGATTACTTGTTGGAGTGTTCTCAAAGCCACTTCACAAGTGATGTACTTTGGAGGCATGTAGATGATGAGAATGAAGGAGTAATGGAGGAGAGCACTCCTCACTACATTTTGAATTTCTTGGCTTGGTTGCACAAGCACAAGAAGAGGGATCTACATGCAATGTTTATGGGTTCTTCTCTCATGCATTTTCATGCATATTCTTCATTGATGGAGGAGTCCACTTGGGAGGGCTTTATAATGGATGTATCAGCATGTGGCTAGATGCATAGCCCAAGGATGATGAGATGGTTGGCACAACCACTCCCCTACTATGTTGCAGTAAGGGGGACTCTTCACTTGAGCCATTTTAGCTCAAAGGCCAAAGTACATGATGAGGGAGGTAACTATTTGTGACATGCTTTGCACTCTCTTATCTTTATGAGCAGCATATCGGATCAAGAGGGATCCTTCCTTCTTGCATATTGTGTTTTGTTGTACTTATGGTTCATTGCAGCAAAATGATGGCTATTTTAGCAGTGGATTGTGGGGGAAATCCATATGGGTTTTGGTGTGCACCCTTGGCACCAAATTTTGTTTCATGATCACATATTGCAGGATGCATGTGGCAGCAAACAAGTGGCTGAAAGGACACGTGTTGCAACATATATTGAGGAAGGAAAATGATGCCCTGCGCTGGTTCCATGCATGGGACCATATTTCACCTCCTTGTTCTCATAAGTTTATGCTTCCATATGTGTTGGTGGAACGTTGTTCAAAGGAAGCACTGTTTGAAGAGGGGGGAGTAACTTGAAGATGCCCATTGGGAGGGTGATTCTCCCTAATTTACATGTTGTATGTTTCAAGAGAAGCAATGGGCCTCCTTCATGTGGGAGGAGTTATTTGGAGAGTTCAAAATTTTGGGAGAAGGCATTTCATGGTTTGTAAGATAGATGGGGTGGCTGGGTCTCTCATTTTCAACCATATATCAGCAGCAGCCCTATGTATCATTAGGAGGGAGAGACTCATTGGGTGGATGTGCCCTTTGGGAAGGAAGACCTCCATTATTTTTGCAACACATGCTCCAAGGGGAGTATGGAAGATGATATGGTCACCATGTTCAGCCATGTGTTTTTCCATGAGGTGAACCATATGATTGCTTGGATGCCATATGTTGATGGATTCCAACTCATCACATATGTGAGGATTTGGGCCAGCTTGATTTGCAGTGTTGGAGGAGAGGTCCTTGGGGATCTAGACTTCATCTTGCCTCTTGAAGGCAACACTATTGCAGCCCAAGTTCAGCTTTCACTCCACATTCATCATAAGTGGAGAAGGGGACGGCGTGGGGTAGGCTATGAAGCTTACCAAGTTCAGAAATTCATCCCACCTATTTCTCATGAGCACAAGGTGGAGGAGTACTTTTAGGAGTTACCTAGTTGGAGGGTGACTCATTTTTCTTGATTGATTGCTTGAGGATGGAGGATCTAAATGGGGATATTTCAGACTCCATGCCTTGAGTGGAGGACTTTTTGCAGTTCATCCTTGCTCTTGCTTGAGGACAAGCAAGTTTTGGGAGGGGAGGACTGTAATGTTACAAATTTTGCAATAAAGTATTTGGAACATTAATTTTGCTTTTATTTTAATAAAAGGAATAAAATGGGTGAGGGGACCCATGTAGCAACTTAATAAACACTCCAAAGGTGCAAAAGTCACTTAAGTGGCTTAAGTTAGCAGCCCAAGTGTGAAAAGGGGCCAAAATCAAGTGAGCTAAACCATGGTTGACCAAAGTCAACAACGTACCCAAGAGGGGAAGCTTGCACAAGAAGATTGCGTAGTTGGATGGAGGGAAATTAAAAATGGGAGAAACCCTAATGTGAGTGGGGTCCATGGAAAGGAAGCATTCCTTGTATAAAAGGTGAAGGAGAGCCATTGTTGGGGTTTCATCTTTGGAGAAAGAATTTGGAGGTTGAAGCTCTCTTCAACTTTGTGCTGCTTAGCACAAGAGGGATTCCTGTTTAGGAATGCCCTTCTCTCCCATGGGAGGCCATGGAGAGATTTTTCTTCATCTTCCTCACATCTTGGCTTGAGGCCAAAGCAGTCATTTGCAGCTACTACGTTATTATTGCAGCAAGAGAACTATGGATTTGCTGGTGTTGCAGTGAGGGACCTTCATCACCACTTCTAGAGCTAGTTTGTAGAGGGGAAGCTCATTCCTTCTCTAGGATATCATAAAAGGACCTTATCAGAGCTTTATTGCAGATTTGGCATCAGGCCATATGTTTTCTCTCATGCCCAGCGCAGTCTCCTTCCCTTACAGCATTATCTTTAGAGGTGGCTTGCACAAGGGATTCATTTTGTGTACTAGAGAGTGCAGTTTTCAGTAAGGGGATCAGCCCCTTCCTTTTGGAGATCATTGGAGGAGGTTTGCACATCTATTTCACCACTTCCCATCCTCTTCCATGTTGTATTATATTTGAGCTGCAATAGCTGCCCAGCTACTCCGGCATTTTTGTCTTTTATGTATTCTAGCCAATCCCTTAGAGGATTGATGTAATAATGTTTTCTGGGGTTGAGATCTTGCTCCCCCACCTTTATTTGAGCCCTTATTGCTATATCATCATATGTATATCAGTTTTCAGTCATTTTCTCCTATAGACTGCGCAGTTATAGAGTAGTTGGATCATGTAGCAGTGTGTTTTCTTCATTGCATGTACACTTTCCTTTGAGGCTGATTTGCACTCACCTTGAGAGGTATTTTCCTCAAGGATTTTGTATAATATTTGCTGCTACACATTATATATCAGATTTTTACTCTTCTTACATTATGTGAGACATTATTTCACTGTTGCTACTTGTTGAAGTTTTCATGCTGCTAGTTGCAGAAATTCCTTGAAGGGAATTATTAGCTCTTGAAAAGTTCTATTGGCAGAGTCTGCTAGAGGGCCAGGTAGCCTCTGGATCTCATCCTTCCTTGTGAAGGTGACATATCCAGTAAATTCCCCAGCAGTCAATCTCTAAAATAGTTCAGTGTTGATTTTTAATACTCCCAGAGTGGGAAAATAGGAATATCTCCAGATATTCCCAACATTGCAGAAATTTCTCCATTTGGGATTTTACACAATCTATCAAAAATTTTGAATCTCCAATCACCTAAAAACGATTAACAAATTTTTCCTTGGCCAATTCTAGCAAGATCCATAGTGGGATCCTCTACTAAGCGCATATTTGTGACGAATTGTGTTAGATTTATTAGAGGAATATTTACTTAACTAGCCCTATCAAAAAATCCACAAGGGTAACCAAATTCTATCATTGGCATTGTTATCACTGCAATTTTTCAAATTCTGTTCATCATTATAGTTGTGGCTTTGATCCTCTCTTGTTTCCTAGCTTATGGTTGAAGGCCCTAGAGGGTTAAAATGTGTATTAGTTTTTATCATTTTTAACAAAATCCAAAAAGTTTGAGTCCAATAGTTTGTTTTGTGTCTTAGATTTATTAGGGTCAATTTTCTTTTAATAAGTCTTTTAACTACTTTGAGTAGTTAAGGTCATGAGTTTAGCTTGAGAAGTATTATTTATTCATAATGATATCTTCTATCCAAGGCTAAGGACAAAACGTTAGAGTTATCAGTTATTTTAGGAATAACACAGAAGTAGCTACCTTTTCCAAAAATGTAGTTATTTCCTTCAGAAAATTTGGTTTCACAAGCAGCACAGAAATAGCTACCTTTTCCAGAAATGTAGCTATTTTCTTCAGAATTTATACAAGGACGTGAAAAGGCATTTATCAGGTGAAAAGACACTGCTCTTAGAATAGTTGAAGGTCTACTAAAACAAGAGGTATTACCCTTTTGAAAGGTGGCTATTTCTAATTGGAGGATTCATTAAAAAGGAGTACGACTATTCTATTTACTAAGGCTAGTTAATCTAATGCTACTAATTAAAGATAAAATTTATCAAGGTTGAGGTACGAGTAGCAATTAGTTAATTATTTAATGGAGTTAAATGTTCGGTGGAGTGAGTTGGCAACAAAATTTAGATCATTTGATTTCGTGTCACTTAACCTCACCATGATTAAGGGCATGGAGAGCTATGTTTCCCATTTACCCCAAGAAATATACAACAAACAGTTTTCTTATCCTCCAACAAGCAGTTTGTTACCTTGTGCCAACAGTTAGGGATTCGTCGATGGTTTTTGTTCATAGTTTTACATGTGTTCATTAACAATTGAGTTAGCTATTAACAGAATGGGTAAGGGTGGTAAGGTAAACCATTCAGAACCTGCCAATACACATTTCGTTGATCATCGTGCAAAGCCACGATTCCAAGTAGAAAGATGGTATCGGCTCTTGAAGAAGTTTTCAGGAGAAAAATTTGCATTTTCTCAGGCATTTTTCGAGTCTTTCAATGGAGAGAAAGTCAATTTGGGGTCTCAGACCTTCAAAATCACAAAGACCATCATAGCACGAGCTACCCAGCTTTCGGCTACAGGTGAGTCCCGGTATAAAATAAAAACTTTGCTTAAAGCGGATTTAAATCCATATCTTAAGCCTGAGCATGAAAATGTAGATTGGATCCCTACTGTCCACATTTCTTATTGTAGGCCTGAATGGCAAGATGTTATTACCACAGTGCAACATTATATCATCTGTGAAGTCAGGTTTTCCACAGTGCATCAATATCAGATGAGGTTTTTAGCTCATATTTTGAGCTCTAAAACTATGAACCTCCCATTCTTCCTCTATAAATATTTGTTGACAATGTCTCAAAAAATACAAATAACCTCAGATTATTCTCTTCACAATATTTATCACAGGGGTTTAATCAAAATGCTGGTGTTTTATCATTTGAAGAAGAACAAAAATACATGGGACAAGTTCCTAGCAGATGAGGGTTTAAGCAGTGTTAACTCGAGGAGAAGGGTAAGAAGGCCTTTAAGACGAAATACCCAAGAGAAATAGTCAAGACCTGTACCTACACTGACCCCTTCACAAACTGGTCAGTATTATTCACCATCTAGCAGACAGAAAAGGAACTCAGTTAGGAAAGCTAGAGTTCAAACCACCACTCCTATACCTATGATGCAACCAACAAAGGAAGTTTATACCAGAAGACTACTTAATGAGCCACAAACCATGGATTATTTCAGGCAAGAGCATGCAAGCAAGCATAAACAAAAGGCTACTCTTCTTGACAAGAATGTTATGTCTAAAGGCAAGGAAGAGGTACTTCCTCTTCAAATAATAAATGTAGAAGAAAACTTTTTCTGACATAAGTATATTTAGTGGAAGTCACCCCTAAAACATTAACACCAAGCCCTATTCTAGAGACTAGGCAGGAGAATGAAGAATACAATGTGACTCCAGCAACAGAGGAACCAACACTAGCACAAGTCTTTTCCTCTCTCAAAACATCAGCTAAGGGGAAAAGTAAAGTTTCAAAGACTAAAACAGAAGAACCAACTATAGACCAGCTTTATTCATCTCTCAATTCATCAGCTAAAGGAAAGAAGAAAGCAATAATCCACTCATACTCATCTTTTGAGGAAGAGAGTAGTGAAACAAAGTTTACTTAAACAGGGTTTCAAGAGGGGCAGTCAAGCAGAGTTATCCATGGAAGAAGGAGGCCTTCATGTATTCCTAATCCATATATTCAAAGGCCTCATACCAGACCAAAGAATAAGCTTAGGCTAGCAAGAAAACTCATATCCAATCAATCTCTTACATATGAGATAATAAACATAGATGAAAGTCCAGAAAATGATCCAAGAAAGAAAAAGGCTCAGAAGAAAAAGCAAGTACAAAAAGAAAGCCAAATAAGAGTGTCACTAAGGTAGAAGCTTTTAAGATTTTGGCTTCTATACTAGATTTTTAATGATTGAATAACTAAAACAAGTCAAATATGAAGAATCATATCATTTTTGGCCTATCTACAAAATTATCAGAAATAGCTACCTTTTCCTAAAAAGTAGCTATTATTTTCATAATTTGTATAAGAAGATGAAAAGGTAGATTTTTATTTTTGGTCTCGAGGAATGACACTAGATAATGATAAAGTACATGGTGCCTGAGTAGTAATGTTTTTTTCCAAGTGTCATATAGTGAAGTTGTCTTCCAGGTGTCCTTATTAGTTGGTTACTACTGCACTTTTGTGGATAAAGGTCCTGATGTCATTTTTAGTTAACAATTGCACTTTTTATGGATGAAGATTTTACAGGAAATGAGGCACACCTCAGCTCAGCCATTTTGATCTCCATACTACCATGTTTTCTCTTCATGCATGTGTAAACCAAATATTCTATTTCAAACTACTTTTCTGTTATGCTTAAGATAAGCTTTACTATATGTAGAAGATTGTAATAAAGTCCCTACAACAGAATTGCACTTTTTATGGAAGCTTTAACATAACACCTTTTTGTATATATACTATGAGAAGCAAAGAAGAAAGGGTTCGATGGTTGTTCATTTCATTTCATCTTGTGTTGTACATTTTTGAGCTTATAATATCCAAATACACTCTTGAGGACTTATGAATGATTTGATGTATGTATTTTCTATCTCCTTATGTGTTTCCATACTTCATAGTTTCATTCCAGATTATGATCTAAATATGTTGTCTCATGTTTTTGTTAGTCTTGTGGTATAGTTGTACATGACTATGTAAATTTGTCAGTCTTGTTTTACAAGCCTTTTCGATAAGATATGTATGGTGAGATTATTCATAAGCTTTCCCTGTTACAGTAATCTTTAAATGTATGATGAGATTCTTGTAAGTATTTAAGAATCCTTCTTTCATCAATACATTATAGGTCTGAAATATTTTGTCTTCTTTTCTTCTTAATAGTGTACTTCTATTCTATAGACCCATTGTTCTTGCACATGCTCCTAACCATTAGAATAGAAACTTATCCTTGCTACCACATCAAATAGTAGTACCCTCATATGTGTGAGTGACTTATCAGTTTGAAACCCTTTAATTTTCCAGTGTGTGTGAGAATCTAAACCAATATCCAAATCATAATCCAACTGTAAGAAAAGCCCTTGAGCTTAAGATGTGTATGGTCATGCACATGCACATGATCCAAATGGTCATGCACATTATCCAAATTTTAATTCCAGCACTAATAGGCATAATCAAATTTCTCAGGTGAGTCTATTTTGGATCTGATTTATACTCATGTTCCATCAACATTATTTTTGTTGCACATAACTCCAGGGGAATGAACTTTTCTTGGAATGTACTTTGATTCAGATCCCACTATATATGTGAGATTAATAGAGAATATAAAACAGAAAAGGCCTCCACGAATTTATCCTTCCACCATATTTTTCACATGTTTGTTAGCATTGGTCCCGTCCAACTGCAATTCGGATTCATATTTGCTCACAAATATATACACATTTTCTTAATATGACAACAATCTAAAAAACGATGTTCATATATTTCCTCCTAGAGCTTTCATTAGGGAAATTTTGAGGTCTAAAATGGGCCTCCTAAGGAAATTATAAAATAATAGTGGAAATAATAAAATAAGATTTGATGACATCATCAAATTTTAGAGGTAAAAAAGAAAAAACTACTTTTTCAACTCGTATTTTCAACTTATCTCCCAAAATTTTTTACCCAAATTTAGAACAGAACTACTTGTTGGATGAAAAATTTAATTCCTCATCCAAGGAGTACCCATGTTGCATACTTTTGATGGACCCTGCTACACGAAAAATGAGAAAAACATGAAAAACATGATTGCAATCACGTTTTTTAATGTATTTCTCATTTTTTGCACTGCAGGGTCCATTGAAAGTATGAAAAATGGGTACTCCTTGGATGAGGAATTAATTTTTTCACCCAACGAGTACTCTCACTCAAAATTTGAGTAAAAAATTAAGGAGATAAGTTGAAAATACGAGTTGAAAAAGTAGTTTTATTATTTTATTATTTTTTAATCATTTTACCCTTTTACTTAAAAAATGGTGAATCATCCCCCATTGTTGATGTTGTTCCTTGAGAAACAATTTCTTGCTGTGAAAAGAAATCAGTGCTCAAGACATTAAAGATTACGTCACAAAAAAAAGTATATCTGTCCCTGTTCTATAAACCTTCAAACATTAATTATATAATCTTCAAATATTAAACCCATGGAAGGTTCTGCAATGCCATATCCTCCTTATGCTGAAATGAAAGGATGGAAGAAACAAGAAAGAAAGGATTTTAATTTGGTATGCTGCTTGAAACAGAATCTATCAGTGTAAAATCTTGAAGGAATGAGTAATGATAACGTTAAAATAGAGGAGCACCCATTAAGGTTTAATTAACTCTTAAATACACATGTATCTAGAGACCTGCAGCTCAAATTACTCTATTTTACTCACAGATATGAAAAACATAATGAAAACTGAGAAACTATTCAGCATAAACATAATGAAAGAAACTTGCAAAACTTTTCATTAATTCAGTATTCTTCAGTACACAATTTTAGCTTCAAGGTCCAAAACTCGGAGCCTTCATCTTTCTTCAAATTGTCTTTTTATACATTATCACGAAACAGTTTCCAATAATGAAACTGATTCTAACTATTCTAACTAACTCTAACTGCCTAAACTATTAACTGTTATAGAGGTACATGCCTCGAAAAAGTCTTATTACATTTGCATAATCCTGAGAAATGACATAATGAGAATTTTTATAACTTCTAATCTAAAGGAACAACTGGTCCTGAAGTGGCTGCAGAATCGACGGCTACTTTTGATTTATCCGTTGGGATCTTTTTTGCTGTGTCAATGGAGAAGATTTTGCATTTTTTCTAAATTTCACTTTGAGTTGTAGGAGCATTCCTGTTGGATGTGACAGAGCCATCCTAAATTGATCCTTTTCAAGATCCATTACTGTCAATAATCTGGTCTGATCAGCAGCTATGTGATGTTCTTCTTGCACTCCTACGTTGGTTTTAATCCTCTGGTTTCTTTCTTCAATCTGTGAAAATATTTGTTTTACTGATGACATCTTTTCTGAATAAAGTTCATGTCCTCTAGGAGAAGAGGGGAAATTTTGTTTTTCATTGACATGGAGAGTAAATCCTGGCGAATTGGAAGAGTGATCTTCTGCTAATTTGGTTCTCTTTTCCTCTCTAGGCTCCTCATCATCTATTTCAACAACATTTTCTCTACCTCTTTTGCTTGTCTTTTCCATAATAGCAGGCGTTTGAATACTGGTTTTTGATGCACTTGTTTCACCTGGATTTGTAAGCTTCTCCTGATCAGGTTTGCTTACATGGAAAAATGCAGCGTATCCATTTTCAATTCTTCTCTGAGAGATTATTGCATGCGGATCATAAGACCATTTTTCTCCTAGCAGCAACTATGTCTCCTCCAGTATTTTAGAAACTTCATCAAAAGCTTGTCTCGAATTGACCACAAAAGGCCCCACACTCATAGGAAATTTATACATAACACCTTTCTTCATGGGAAGAAAGTGTATCTGATCCACATTAAGGCTCTGTCTTATGAATTCCAATGCGAAAAGCCGCATGGGTACAAAATTTGGGAGCCTATAGGGCTCAATGCTAGCTCCATACAACCTTATCTCTGAATACTCTTCAAATACAAACCAATCTCCAAATCTGCAATTAGGTCCTAGCTGTAGGAACTCCTGGGATTTTGGTAAGAAGCATGGAGGAAGAACTCCATTCAAGACTTTATAAGAAATAGTCATGAAATGGCTAGCAAACTCAAACAGTCCTGCTTCATTTTCTTCTTTTCTTATCATGTCGGTCCAGAACAGAAATGTTTGTTTATGTTTATTAACATCAACTATATTCAATCCCAAACTCATAAATTCTTCGACATTCTGATATAAAAACAAGTAAACAATCAATGACGGGAATCTGAAAAAACCTGTGAGAGGGAGGGCCATCAATTGAGAATTTACGAGTTCCTGCCAGAAAGATGGAATGTCGAGAACCACCCCTAGTTTCATCATCAGCGCGAACATCCCCAAGACTGATTTATCAACTGTCTGGTCATTGTCTTTACCCAAAATCTCCGCAATGCAACTAAGAACTGGTCTATACTCAACATTGAACGTTTCCAGGCTAAATTCTTCTCCTTCTAACTGAGCCTCCTTTGAATTTGGTTTCAAGTATGACATGTATAGACTAAATTCTTCATTTGAAAGGTCTTCAAAATAACGAGCCAGTGAATCTTCAGAAAATTGCAGTGATGACTCATTTTCGGGAAAGCACAATGCTTGACGGATCAATTGCGTTGATACCTACAGAACGTTTTCTCCCTGCGAATTCATTATGAAACATTTACCAGGGTACATTGAGGAGACAAGCCAGGAGATGAACTCAGGAAACAAGTGGGTTTTTGGAATACAGGCGGACAAAACACCAGAACTCTTCATGGCCGAAAACACTGGAGATTCCTCAGTGTTTAGGGTCACTTGGTGATACAGAAAGGGATGATTGACATATGACAGGGTATCGTGAATGTCCCTTTCACTGTCCATGAGAGAACTGAAGCTTGATGAACCGGATAAAGAGGCTCGTTTTGCCATGGCTGACAGACGATGAAAACAATACGGGGGTATTGTGTAATGAAAAGGTGGTGGGAGCACGACTCAAAGGGAAAAAGAACCACAATCAAACGAGAATGGGACAAAGAACAATTTAACAGCTAAGAAAAACCATAATAAATGCCGAAATGACGTCACTACGGGGGGTCCGGGAGTACGGCGGAAGACATCGACCTATACCCCCCGTAATGAATCTCAGCCATTGATCACGACTCGCCCAAGATTTTGACCAGTCAACTACGAGGGGTCCGATTTTGATAATTAACGGGCTATTTTCCCCAGTGTAATAACTAATCCGGAACCACTCTCCCATGATCACCACTTCCGCTCGGGAAGTGGTTTTAACTTTAAGCTCGAAATAAAACATGTCTTTCAATAAATTTTAATAATCATCGAGCTTTGAAACCCTTCTTTTAATGAGATAGTATAAAAACCTTATGCTATAACATATGTTTTTCTGATTTTCTAATTTTTTTGTATTTTTGATACTCAAAATAAAGATTGAAAAGGATATGCGGATATGATCCACAACATCTGGCTCCACCTGGGGATAGTGTTTTTGCCACGAAACACTAAGAACCTGCAGATTAGTGCCTTCACTTCGGGCATGGAGTCACATATTGCTTGGTGGAAAATGTACAATGATCACACCGGATATATACAATGATGGTGAAACATCTTCTTTAGTGCCGGAAGTAATGCTTTAGATATTGCCCATTCACAGGCATATCTAATACTTCTCCTTCAAGATTTTCCAGCATGAAAGTGTTATTCATCCTGACTTCATTGATTTTGAATGGACCATACCACAAAGGATCAAATTTTCCATGTTTCCCTTTGTCCTCCCTTCGTACATCCCATCTCAATACTAAGTCTCCCTTCTGAAACATGATTTCTTTTGCTTTCCTGTCAAATATTGTCTTCATCTTCTGCTGATAAGTGAGCAAGTTGTCCCGAACTTTATTTCTGTTTTCACTTAGTTCCATCACATTGTTCATTCTTCTGATCATAGCATTCGGTTCTTCTTGAGCATCTTGGAGGAAGGAAATCACAGGTTTCACCAACTGGGTGGGAAACAATGCTTGAGTACCGTATACGAGCTCATAAGGAGACTTGCCCGTAGACCTCCTAGTAGTCATCCTTGTTGCCCATAGAGCAAAAACTAACTTTGTATCCCAATTCTTCTGATTTTCATTGATTGTTTTCTTCAGAATTCTTACCAATGTTTTGTTAGAAGATTCTGCCAAGCCGTTCCCCTGTGGATGATAAGCTGTAGAATGAGACAATATCACATTGTAAGTCTGACAGAAATTAATGAACCTTAGTGAGCTGAAAACTTGGGCATTATCTATTACAATATTTACTGGACATCCAAACCTGCTAAAGATATTTTCTTCTAAAAACTTCATAACAACCAAATCATTTTCCTTCCTGGTGGGGATTGCCTCCACCCACTTTGTAAAATAATCCGTAGCAGTAAGGATCCACTTAAATTTCCCACTGGATGGTGGATTGATTTCCCCAATGAAATCCAATCCCCATTGTCTGAAAGGTTCTTCAACAAAAACAGGGAGAAGAGGCAATGGAGCTAACTTCTTCTTCTCTGCAAATACCTGGCATTTTTGACAACTCCTGACTGCTTTATAAAAATTAACAAAAACAGATGGCCAATAGAATCCTGATTTAAAAACTTTATGAGCAGTTACCTTCCAACTATAGTGTCCCCCGCACAAGCATTCATGATGTTCTTTGATTACCTCTGGAACTTCCTCCTCTGTCAAACACAACAATAATACACCAGCAGGATCTTTCCAATATAACTTTGCTTCGATTATGACATAAGGATGAGCCTTGAGTTTTAAAGCCCTGTATTTAGTTCTATTAATTGAAGGGGGGCAAGAAAGAAAGCATAAATAATGAACAATATCCTTATACCAATCCGAGCAGAGAAATGTATACTTAATTGCTATCTTTGACTGATTATCACCTGTTTCTCATACGACTTCATCCACAGGGGCCAACAAATTAATTCCCAATGCTTGGAAATTTGACTCTGTCAATAATTTGGCCAATCCCAATCCTTTGACCAGTTTAGTTGGTTTTACATCCAGGTCATATTCCTGGATTTTAGCAATCCATTTTCCTCTTTTTCCTTCCACATCACTCTGTACTAGGACATCCTTTACAGCTGAATTGGGAACATATGATAAGATTTGAGAATGAAGGATATAAGTTCTAAAAGCTTTCAATTCTTTCACCAGAGCGTAAACTTGTTTCTCCAATATATTATATTTCAATTCTGCATCTCGGAGAAATTTACTAAAATATGCTACAGGCTGTTCATGCTTTTCTTCATTTCTCTGTAACAACACAGCTGCAATCGTCGAGGGAGATGGAAAGGAGAAAATTTGAAATGGCTTCAAATAATCCGGACTGATGAGAATAGGCACTTCCTTTAAATCTTCTTTAATCCTTTGGAAATATTCTCGCGCTTCTTTGTCCCACTTCACTTCGGCATCCTTTTTCAACATGTCGGTTATCTTTATGACGATTTCTGCGTAATTGGGAACGGATATTCTTAGAAATTAATTTTTCCAAGAAATCTCTGAATATCCTTTTTGCTTCGGGGCAGTGGAATGGACTGTATTGCTTCAACCCTCGCTGGATCTATTTTCACACCTTGTTTTGAAACAATATGACCCAACAGTTTACCTTCTTCCAGGGAAAACAGAGATTTTTTAGGATTCAACGATAACCCATAATTTCTACACTTCAGGAAAGCTTTCTGCAAATGCTGCAAGTGTTCTTCATCAGAATTTGAAAAAATTGTGACATCATCCAAATAAATAACTACAAATTGATCTCCAACAAATGCAATATCCATCGCTCTTTGGAATGTAGCTCCTACATTCATTAGTCCAAAGGGCATCCTAGCATACATGAATGTTCCCCATGGCGTAGTGAAAGCAGTTTTCTTCTGATCTTCTTTCTCCACAGCCACCTGGTTATACCCTGAAAAGCCATCCACCATAGATAATCTATAAGCTCCAGTCACCTTCTGTAAAACAAAATCCATCTTCGGCAAAGGGTAATTATCTTTCAATGAAGCCCTATTCAAATTTCTGAAATCTACACACAGCCTTATCTCTCCGTTTTTCTTTCGATCTGGTACAAGATTGGAAACCCAATCTGAATATCTAAGCGGAACAATTATTTTGGCCTGCAGCAATTTTTTTACCTCCTTTTCGATCGGAGCCAACAACAATGGATTGATTTGTCGGAGCTTCTGTTTATGCGGCTTGACTCCATCCTTCAGTGGGATTTTATGTTCTATGATACTCTTATCATATGTCTTCAAATCATCATAAGACCACACAAATACATCTTGGAATTGTTTGAACAAATCTATGTACCTTTCTTTGTAGTACTTCGAGACCCCTTTGAACAATTTGATCATTTTAGGCTCCTGTTGAGTCCCTAAATTGCAATCTTCCACCTGCTCATCTTGGTTTGCTTTCTTCTGATTTACTGCAACGTCGTTTGCATCAAACAATATTTCCAGAGGCACTAAGCCTCTTGGCAAATCATTGTCTTTCAACTGAACGATTTCCTGACCACCAATCTTCTTTTTAAGAGTCTTACCAGCCAATTCATCTTCATCAGTTTCCAAATCAATCTGATGATCTTTAAAATCCTCAATCATCAACAGGAACTGCTTAATCTGTTCATCATCCTCAAAGACCTGCCAGTGTTTAATATTGTCAGGAATTGAAGGTCTATGTCTCATCTCAATTTCATACCTTAGTCTCGGACTGATCGGAGGCTTGAATGTACTTGTTGCAACCGCCAAAGAATCAGCCATTCTATTTTCTTCCCTTGGAACAAACTGTAAGTTGAAGGCTTCAAAGTAATTTTCGATCAGATCCCAGACCTCATTCCGATATGCTCTTAACCTGGGATGTTTAGTTTGACATAAATTCTTGATCTGTCTTATAATTAATTCTGAATCCCCAAACACAGTCATAGACTGAATTCCCATTTGCTTAGCTGTCTGCAAACTAATGATTAATGCTTCATATTCTGCAACATTATTAGTGGACTCAAACTCCAATTTGAAAGAAAAAGGCACAAGGTTTCCTTCAGGAGAAACAAAAATGAAACCAGCTCCAGTGCCTTCTTTGGAAAATGCACCATCAAAATAACACTTCCATAGCTTGTTCGAATGCAGCTCCTTATGTACAATTGCTGAAGGAAGCTGCCCTTGCGATTCTTCAGCAAATTCTGCATCTTCATGCAACATGAAGCAAGAGAGGTCATCCTTCTCTTGGCCATAAATTGGTGAATTACCTGCATCTTTCTTGGTAGTAGTTTTTTGAAATCTAGTCTCTCTATACAACCTCCTCTCTTCACCATTGAAAACGGGAATGATAGCATATGTAAAATCTAGCTTCAAAACTCCTCCAAGCTTTGCCCCCCATGATCTAGA
This sequence comes from Pinus albicaulis, assembly GCA_034641835.2. Lineage (NCBI taxonomy): Eukaryota > Viridiplantae > Streptophyta > Pinopsida > Pinales > Pinaceae > Pinus > Pinus albicaulis. Next base: position 1,533,559,828 of record CM076581.1, read on the forward strand.
TAATAACATACCAAACTTGGCAGGAATATCTGCCACTACAACATCCATCATAATGCTTTTGGCTGGGATTTGAGCCAATGTAACAACCATATCCTTAATCAGACCCACACACTTTACCCTTTTTGAGTCAAAAGAGTAAAGATCTCGATATGGCTTGGTGATTTGCAAATTCAACTCTTTCATCACACACAATGGCATCAAATTGTGGGACGCACCAGAATCTAGCATGCAGTTATGTAGAACAAAATCATGTAACAGAAGTGATATATAAAAAGGAGGGACAGATGAATCTACCTCTTCAACATGAGGTCCAAATGTAACCACTGGTTTCTCTTCCCGCAGATTTACTATATCACCTACTTCATCAGACTGAGATAAATTGATAAACTCGACAATCTCTTTCTTATAGCCAGGTGTTTTCATTAACTCAAGAAGAGGTACTTGAATCTTCACTTTCTCCAACTCTTTCGACAAACTGAAAGTTTGATTTGATTTTGTCAACTTTTCAGGTTCTTCTTGATCTTTCTTGGAATTTGAGTTTTGATTAGAAACGGTAACCACTTTCTCCAAAATATTAGAATCTCTAACTTTTGTTTGAGAAGCTTCTGCTTGCTGCTTTTCCTTCTCTTTTTCTTCGTTCATGGGATTTTTCCCCTTATCTGTTTTCTTAGTTTGATCTTTCTGGAATGGAGTCGCCATTGGAGCAGGTGCTGCTTCTGATTCTTTTTCTTCATTGTCTTGAGTCCTTAGTCTCTTCTTTGACCTCAAATCGTACTTTTTATGCAACTCAGATTGCATGAATTCTGTGAAATGTCTGCAGTAATCATCCATCTCTTCTTGATCAAATGAAAGATCATTTTCTTCCACTTCTTCTTCTTTAGCTTCTTCTTCTGTTTCATCGTCTTCCATATACACAACAGAAATTCGAGCATCATCCTCTCTCTCATCATCATCATCTGTTGAACGGGACGGGGCTGCCTCTATGTACAAAGGTGCTTGCACCTGATCTAGATCTTTATTCTCTCTTTGCAGAATCTGTAGAGGCTGTTTTTTAAATTGGGGATTAAAAACCCCTCTGTTCTGTCTTGCAGGCTTACTATCTATTTCCAATTTCACCAATTTATTGGACAGATTTTTTATAACCTTAGTCATATCATCAATTCTTTGTTCTTGAGCCGAGGTTTCTTCTTTAGCTTTTCCTTTATCTTGGACTTTACCAGCAGCGGACATATTAGCCTCAATCTCCAGAGCATCAGTTTGAATCTGCTCCAATGAGGTGACCTCCTTTCCCTCAATGTGAAACTGAATTCTGGTTCAAAAGCACCAGCAAAAAAAACCCTTGCTCCAATAGGAGGGGGTTTCATTTCAACAGGCAAACTATTATACAATTTATTAAATATTTTCACAAAATCTTTCATGCTTTCATCAAATTTCTTCTTTATTGCATTGAACTCTGTCAAAGAATAGCCATGGTGCCTTTTTTCACCCCATCTCTCAATGAAACACGTTTCTAGGGTATCCCAATCATTTATGGTACCATTAGGAAATCCTTTAAACCATTTCCTTGCCTCTCCACTTAGAGACTAGACAAAAAGTCTCATTACAACGTCCAAATGTTCAACATTTAAATTCTCGGCAAATGTGAAAAACAGGGGCAAGTGCTGTTCTGCAGTTATTTCGTCTTCACCAGTAAATCTAGGGAGTAGCTTGAGATACTCCTGAGGCATATCATGCAGTGGTTGGGGTAGATTCAATGGTGCATATCTATTCATCAAGAAAGCAGGGACTGCCATGTTTACGCTCGGGTTAACTGCTCCTTGAGCGGGGGTAAAATGAATACCAGTTGTAGGAGAGGATGAATGAGGTGGAACAACTGATATAGGAGTTGGAGTATGAACTACTGCAGAAGAGCTGGAAACTATATGGGGCTGAGTTTCTGTAAAATGAAAAGACACAAACTCCAAATATTGCTCTTCTAATGTGGGTTCTTGAAAACAAACAGGTGATGGTGACGACTCTTCTTCCGAGAAAGTGAGTTTCTTGGAAGCTTTCTTGGATATGAAAGTGCGTGAACTGCTGCCTGGTGTGAGCAGTGTAGTTTATGGTGTATCAAATATTTTTAGTTTTTGGCCCTTCTTTGAAACAAGCTTCTCAGGATCAGACAAAACAGGAACGGTTTGCTGAGAGGAATCCGACCTCGTGTGAGGTTTCTTGGGAGCCAGAGCTATTTTCAAACAAACACAGCGTACTATTTCCTCCTCTCTGAACAACCAGAGGAAATGTAAAACAAAACCCAGGGAAAATCTTCGAATCTTCGGTCCCCGGCAACGGCGCCAATTAATGTTGTTCCTTGAGAAACAATTTCTTGCTGTGAAAATAAATCCGTGCTCAAGACATTAAAGATTACGTCACAAACAAAATTATATCTGTCCCTATTCTATAAACCTTCAAACATTAATTATATAATCTTCAAATATTGAACCCATGGAAGGTTCTGCAATGCCATATCCTCCTTATGCTGAAATGAAAGGATGGAAGAAACAAGAAAGAAAGGATTTTAATTTGATATGTTGCTTGAAACAGAATCTATCAGTGTAAAATCCTGAAGGAATGAGTAATGATAACGTTAAAATAGAGGAGCGCCCATTAAGGTTTATTTAACTCTTAAATACACATGTATCTAGAGACCTGCAGCTCAAATTAATCTATTTTACTCACATATATGAAAAACATAATGAAAACTGAGAAACCATTCAGCATAAACAGAATGAAGGAAACTTGCAAAACTTTTCATTAATTCAGTATTCTTCAGTACAAAATTTTAGCTTCAAGGTCCAAAACTCGGAACCTTCATCTTTCTTCAAATTTTCCTTTTATACATTATCACGAAACAGTTTCCAATAATGAAACTGATTCTAACTATTCTAACTAACTCTAACTGCCTAAACTATTAACTGTTATAGAGGTACATGCCTCGAAAAAGTCTTATTACATTTGCATAATCCTGAGAAATGACATAATGATAATTTTTATAACTTCTAATCTAAAGGAACAACTGGTCCTGAAGTGGCTGCAGAATCGACGACTACTTTTGATTTATCCATTGGGATCTTTTTTGCTGTGTCAATGGAGAAGATTTTTCATTTTTTCCAAAGTTCACTTTGAGTTGTAGGAGCATTCCTGTTGGATGTGACAGAGCCATCCTAAATTGATCCTTTTCAAGATCCATTACAATCAATAATCTGGTCTGATCAGCAGCTATGTGATGTTGTGCTTGCACTCCTACATTGGTTTTAATCCTCTGGTTTCTTTCTTCAATCTGTGAAAATATTTGTTTTACTGACGACATCGTTTTTGAATAAAGTTCATGTCCTCTAGGAGAAGAGGGGACATTTTGTTCTTCATTGACATGGAGAGTAAAACCTGGCGAATTGGGAGAGTGATCTTCTGCTAATTTGGTTCTCTTTTCCTCTCTAGGCTCCTCATCATCTATTTCAACAACATTTTCTCTACCTCTTTTGCTTGTCTTTTCCATAATAGCAGGCGTTTGAATGCTAGTTTTCGATGCACTTGTTTCACCTAGATTTGCAAGCTTCTCCTGATCAGGTTTGCTTACATGGGAAAATGCAGCGTATCCATTTTCAATTCTTCTCTGAGAGATTATTGCATGTGGATCATAAGACCATTTTTCTCCTAGCGGCAACTGTGTCTCCTCCAGAATTTTAGAAACTTCATCAAAAGCTTGTCTCGAATTGACCACAAAAGGCCCCACACTCATAGGCAATTTATACATAACACCTTTCTTCATGGGAAGAAAGTGTATCTGATCCACATTAAGGCTCTATCTTATGAATTCCAATGCGAAAATCCACATGGGTACAAAAGTTGGGTGCCTATAGGGCTCAATGCTAGCTCCATACAACCTTATCTCTGAATACTCTTCAAATACAAAACAATCTCCAAATCTGAAATTAGGTCCTAGCTGTAGGAACTCCCGGGCTTTTGGTAAGAAGCATGGAGGAAGAACTCCATTCAAGACTTTATAAGCAATAGTCATGAAATGGCTAGCAAACTCAAACAGTCCTGCTTCATTTTCTTCTTTTCTTATCATGTCGGTCCAGAACAGAATTGTTTGTTTATGTTTATTAACATCAACTATATTCAATCCCAAAATCATAAATTCTTCGACATTCTGATATAAAAACAAGTAAACAATCAATGACGGGAATCTGAAAAAACCTGTGAGAGGGAGGGCCATCAATTGAGAATTTACAATTTCCTGCCAGAAAGATGGAATGTCGAGAACCACCCCTGGTTTCATCATCAGCGTGAACATCCCCAAGACTGATTTATCAACTGTCTAGTCATTGTCTTTACCCAAAATCTCCGCAATGCAACTAAGAACTAGTCTATACTCAACATTGAACGTTTCCAGGCTAAATTATTCTCCTTCTAACTGAGCCTCCTTTGAATTTGGTTTCAAGTATGACATGTACAGACTGAATTCTTCATTTGAAAGGTCTTCAAAATAACGAGCCAGTGAATCTTCAGAAAATTGCAGTGATGACTCATTTTCGGGAAAGCACAATGCTTGACGGATCAATTGCGTTGATACCTACAGAACATTTTCTCCCTGCGAATTCATTATGAAACATTTACCAGGGTACATTGAGGAGACAAGCCAGGAGATGAACTCAGGAAACAAGTGGGTTTTTGGAATACAGGCGGACAAAACACCGGAACTCTTCATGGCCGAAAACACTAGAGATTCCTCAGTGTTTAGGGTCACTTGGTGATACAGCAAGGGATGATTGACAAATGACAAGGTATCGTGAATGTCCCTTTCACTATCCATGAGAGAACTGAAGCTTGATGAACCGGATAAAGAGGCTCGTTTTGCCATGGCTGACAGACGATGAAAACAATACAGGGGTATTGGGTAATGAAAAGGTGGCAGGAGCACGACTCAAAGGGAAAAAGAACCACAATCAAATGAGAATGGGACAAAGAACAATTTAACAGCTAAGAAAAACCATAATAAATGCCGAAATGACGTCACTACGGGGGGTCCGGGAGTACGGCGGAAGACATCGACCTATACCCCCCGTAATGAATCTCAGCCATTGATCACGGCTCACCCAATATTTTGACCAGTCAACTACGGGGGGTCTGATTTTGATAATTAACGGGCTATTTTCCCCACCGTAATAACTAATCGGGAACCACTCTCCCACGATCACCACTTCCACTCGGGAAGTGGTTTGAACTTTAAGCTCGAAATAAAACATGTATTTCAATAAATTTTAATAATCATCGAGCTTTGAAACGCTTCTTTTAATGAGATAGTATAAAAACCTTATGCTATAACATATGTTTTTCTGATTTTCTAATTTTTTTGTATTTTTTATACTCAAAATAAAGATTGAAAAGGATATGCGGATATGATCCACAACAGTTGACATGATCACCTTGAATCTTATTGTTCTAATAAATTATATTTTGGTTGTACATTTTTCTTAGGAGGCCTATTTTAGACCTCAAAATTCCCCTAATGTTGATGGGGAAGCAGGTAAGGTCGCACCAACCCCTTCTTTGCAACCTATCCTAGTAAATAATGTTTTTATTGAAATCTAACCATGGACATATTTTGGATTTGAGAAGCACCTTGGTGTGCCAAAAAACCTTCCATCACCACACTCTTGCTTCAGGGGAATTTTCTTCATAACAAGAATTCTACCTCAATTTCGCTATGAAATATCTAGATTGGGAGTTTTTGGACCAACAAATCAAATCATCTATGTATTCTCACAATCAAACCTGATATTATACTAGAATATCGACATATATTTCCCATTCTTCCACCAAATCCACTGTGAGCCCCATATCCCTAGCCAACTTCCATCCTTCCTGACCTCAATCTTAAGGGAAATTAGATATTGCATAATACAAAACTAGAGGATTCATTTGTTTCAATACTTGAAGAAGAGGATCAAAGAGCCTATAGCTATTTCCAATACCACACCATGGATCACATCCAAGTCTAATGGATATCCCATTCCCCTCTCTCCAAGCTAACAAATGATTGAAAAAAGGGAAATCTTTAACCCATGCTTTCCATATATTGATCCTATTAAGGATTTTTCAATGGCTCTAAACTACTCTACAATCGACATACCTAAAAATTACTTAGCCTGCATAATTTTGTACCAGAGAAACAACTCCCTAGTTAGCTCCCACAAATTTCTTCCTGGAGGTGACTTACCAAACAAGTGAATATCCTTGAGCCCCCATCCTCCGACTTCCTTTGCAGAAATGTTCTGCTTATATTGGGCCAATATAAATCCCTTATTATCACCAACACCTATCGACAAAAAACTTAAACACGTGTCATGAATCTAGCTAATTACTCCTTTTGGAATGACAAAAAAATCATTCTAGTACACTAGAATTCTTTCCGAAAATACTTTGACCAAAACCAAGCACCCCCCTCTTAATAGAAAGCACTTTTACCATCCTTGAATGTGTCCTTCTACTTTCCTTATCATCCACGACCAATCTGATTTCTGCTATTTGTTTGGATTTAAATAAAACCCCATGTATTTTAAGCCTTCTTCTAATGATTTGATAGGGAAGGGGAATAAATCAAAAATATATGCTACAACTCCTCATATGGGTTGTTAATCAAGATACATGATTTTTTACTATTTATCTCCATACATGTTACTCTACAAAATAGATCCAAAGAATTTCTCAGGGAAAAAAAATCCATGTGATTCCTAGTGGATATAAAAGTCAGCAAGTCATCCACAAACATGCGATGGGATATTGTATTAGAATCCAAAATTTTCACCCCTCAAAAAAATCCCCTATCCTATGACTCATCAATCAACTGAGAAAATCAACCACGATAAAAAATATAAGGGGTAATAGAGGGCACCCCTAGAAAATGCCTCTCACTGGAATGAAAAAAGGGGTTGGAAATATATAGATAATAACTAGAAATGATGCATTTTCGATGCACCCCATGATCCAATTGACAATATAAAAATTAAAACCCAACTGAATAAGAACCAATGGTTGAAAACTCCAGTTCACCTTGTCAAAATAATTTTCCAAGTCAAGCTTCATAAAAAAAAATTTAAGTTATCCTTCTTAATTGAATGGAAAATTTCGTGGAAAAAATATACTGCATCGTGAATGTTCTTGTGATGCATAAATCCAAATGGTTCCTTCAATATAAAATAACTAAGAACCAAATTAATTCTTCCAACTATTATTTTGGATATTAATTTATATATCAAATTCCAACGGGAGATAAGACTTGTCACTGGTACAACACCCTCCAACATTTCACTACATTCAAATATAGGAACCTAATTTATCATTGTATCAAGTGTATCCTTGGTCATCAAGTGTTGTTTCATGTCATCCTATGTGTTTCAAGGGTTATTGAGTGGTCGCAAGTTTCCTCTCATTGATTAGAACATCTTTGGTGGTCATAACATCTTTGTTGTTGTAAAATGACACTTTTTGGTCGTTGTCACACACACTCCACCCGTTGTGCTTGGGGAATGATTGTAAAGTGGAATTTTGATGTTTACTTATCATTGTTAAATATTTTCTAAGTTTTCTTTATGATTTGGTATGTGTCGCATTTCATTCTATGTCTAAACTCATCAAGTTTTCCCCTTTTCCTATCTTCCAGAATTTAACAAATTTTGGTTTCAAACCGAACCAATTAAGGCAAAGAGCGCATGAGTGCACTCTAAATCCTTGATCCAGAATCCTTCATTGTTTGGACATGCACCATGTTCCCTCCAATAGTGAAAATCACACTCCTTAAGCCCTTTTCCCTTCCTTGTTCCTAGCGGCACCCTTGAGAGACCAAGTCTTCCTTTGAGCACACTCCTTCAACCTGAAGGAATGCACCCTCCTTAAGCATATGATAACATCTAGAAGGACTTAAGATCCACCCTTCATCCTTCCACAATGCACCATGTTCCCTCTTGACTCTTCGAGCACGTGATCACACTCCGAAGGCACGAATCCCCATCCTTCATCCTTCATACTTGTGCCATTTGTCCTCTTGTGCCTCATGAGCACATGAGTGCACATCAAAGACATGAAGCGCCCCTCCTTCAACCTTCAGGAGTGCGACATGAACTCTCCTTCTCTCCTTTGAGTGCACAATGCACTTGGTAAGCCTTAAACCTTCTCTATTTCCCTTCAGACTTGCGCAATGTACCCTACCTTGAATTCATTTTCCTTTGAGCGCATGAGTGCATTCCAAATCCCTAAAGCCTCCTCCCTTCAACGTTTTGAAGTGCACACTTGCATCCATAATATATTCTTGTTCCTTTCAGGCATGCTGATAAGTTATGAGCAAAATAAATTTCATAAAACATGTTATAATAGGATTGTTTCAGGCTAATGGTTACTTATCATGAGTGATTGGAGATACAGGTACTTCAAAAACAACATGGTAGGCACGCATGAGGAAGATCGGGAAAAGAAGGAAAACAAAGGAAGCATTGAAGAACAAAGAACACATTGAAATGTTGATGATCAAAGCATCCTAAAAATCCATTAGATCAAAGACCCTTTGGAGGGTGAATACATCAAGGACCGAAATTTGCATGGAAAAAGAAAACATGAGTGGAAACCATGTTAGCATTGAAGAAATTCCATGTTGTCTTGAGGGGTCCTAACCCAGGTTCAGAGTTGAGGTTAACCAACAAAACCCTCTTACTACTGGCCCTTTCAATAGTCACTTGCTTGCGCAAGTCAAAGTCTCACCTGAAGCAGTATGGGGGGTGTTGGAACCAGGTTTCCACACCCTAAGAGAGGTTTGAATGATGTGGGTGCCTTGAGATCAAAAATAACCATAAACAGACCTTCACAACAGAAGCCCTAACAAGGAAACCCTTACAGAAAAATTTAGGTCAATTATGCAGAATTCCTTGTGCAAGTTAACACAACATCTATAGTCAAAGCAATAACTCTTAGCAAACAATATCAAAACCTTATATCATTAGATCCATCCAATGTTCATTCATATAAACCCAAAAAACAGTTGTGCAAGAGATCCAATTGCAGACAATACATGAATCATAAAGAACATGCAGAAACATTAATAACTTAAACAGTAGATGCATTTCAGACACCAGATATCTGTAACAACAACTCTTTATTAATATCAGTTTAGATCCTTCATACAAAACCCTACAACAACCCGCACACACAACCAGTGGGGTCCACACACAGCAGGACTAAGGTCTCCGCGCACACAGCCAGCAGGAGTCTTCTACCCAGATAAATTCGCACAAATATCGCAATGTAGCCAAATCTATCATTGACGTTCAAATTGATCCAAAAAATACCTCCTTAGACTCGATCTAGACTTCTATTTATAGCTTTAGCTTGTGCTCTTCTAGGGTCCACAAAACAATCTTCAGACTTAGGGGACCCCTCTCTAACAGGCCCCCAACACAATCTTGCGACTCATCCCGAGTCACACTCGCATTGGATTATTCATTTTGTTCTGGAGCTCCTCGATAGCAGCAGCAAATGGTGTTAAGACTCCTGCACTCTGGTACGTTGCATCGAGCACGATCTCCACCAGCTTCTCTGAAGTCGGCCCTTCTATGGCCAAAGTTACGCTCTATAAAGTCTGGTTTAGGTTCTAGACTACAGTATCAAGGTCCTAAGACAATTTCATTACCTCGTTTGCCAATGGCTTCATATGATCATAGAAAAACTATTTCTTGTGGCGGAGCTCCTCAACCTCGTCTCCCAACGCTTTCTTGGTCTGAAGGCATGTCATTCGCTGGGCAAGGATGAATGTAGGCAAAGCCTCCTGCAAGTCTTAGAACTCCTTCTCTTTATCGTGCAACTCCTAAATTTTCTTAACTATTGGATCTATCTGCATAAATGTCCACAATCCCATGGTGGTCTCTAGAAGTTCTGAGCCTTTATGAAAATTGGCGGAGATGCTGGAAAATGATGTCTTCACTAAGGCAACCTATTGTGCGCACACCTCCATTGGGGTCTCAGGCTACAGCTTCATCTGTAATGCTACAATTTACTGCTCCAAATCAACCTTAACTATCTGGATCTCCGATCTGGAATCCTTGAGCGCGGCAACCAAGCTATCAATCTTTGCTTATGGCACAGTGGAGGCAAAAATGGCTATGTCAGGGATTTCACCACGTAATCATTCATTGAAGCTCTCTAGCTCCACGCGCTGAGCTATGGCTTCTTGTTTCACTATTTGAGCCTAGCTAGACTTTGTCCTCTTTGTTGCTGCAATCTACTCGGCCTCACGGAGCTGCTGCTATGTGCGAGCCTCTCTGCTCTATAGTTCGGCTGAAATGAAGATGTGGAGAGTGTGTAGCTTCCCACTTGGAAAATTTTCAAGGTCAATGCCGACCTCAGGGAAGGTTTGCACCTTCGCACACAACTCTGGGTGCTCCACGATCACTACTGCACCTAGGAAGGGGCGGATTCTGCTTTCTGTTGTCGCGATGATCAAAGTGGATGATAGGATCGCTTGTTCCAACCTCTCTTCATCTACACTCTCTTGTGGGGTATATGTCTTTAGCTGTAGAACCTGCAGACTTGATTGCAAGGCTTCAAACATGGCCTTGTAATACGTGTCCGTCATGTTCCAGTGGTCCTCCGACACTGAAGAAAATGCATCTGTAATGTTGTTGAGGTCCTCTTCTGTTAGAGTAACCTCTTCCTCTCCTCCTGCCTTGGACCCTTTCCGCTTCTTGCACGACCCTTTAGATGTTTCTCCGACGTGCTTGGTGACGCGCGGAGACTCAGCACCATCCCCATTGAGCCCGCCCAAACCTTAGAGGTCCACCTCCTCTTGGTCTCCTCTGAATTCCTAGTCTTTGTCCTTTTCTGCATCCAACTCCTTCTCTGCTTCAGCCCCAGTATCTTTCTCACCGGTCTTTTCAGGTGTGAGCTCAGGGAATATTACTTCATTTTCTAATTCATAATCATCAAAATTGATATGTGGAATCTTACCAAACATTTCACCAACCAGAGGGACATCCTGAGGTATCAAGGGCATATGTAGGTATTCTTGAACAATATCGATGTTCTATAGCTTGTGCACAGAAGGCTTTCGTGGCTTGACATATGGCGGCCGCCATGAGATAGGTTAAAAAAACATAGCTTCTTGTCTGGCACTCATCGGGTGCTTTGACGGATCGTCGATGGGGATCAATCCTTAGTGGCTTGATACGGGGAAGTTACATTCTGCAGAGAGGATCATGGCTTAGAGGTAGCCCACTTGGACATTTTCCCCTTTCCTTTTTCTTTTTCCGGTGTGGACACTACTTCTTCAACTTCCAAGATTACTTCTATAACATCATCTGACCCCATCTCAGTTTAGGCAATGAGGGCCTCAGAATTCTCTTTCACAGGGTTGGTGGCCATCACTCTTGTGTAGAATATGAATTTGGAATTACTGATATCAGATGGAGATTCGTGGCCAGACATACAAAACTTACAGACATTGGGGTAGCAAAAATTGCAAACAATCACAGAGCGACAAAGATTCAAACATCAAAGGAACCAATTGAGACCCGTGCCTGCCTTTTTATAAGCCATCCATGGTAAAAACAGTCAAATTATCATTAATTTCCACTTACCTTCAATAAAACGGTAAAAAAAACTCCAAGATCCCCTCATTAAATGCGATAAATCCTCTCCATCTAACGGTAATTTCACTTTTTCACCCAGTTTCACTATTCCAGCGGCTAGTTTCCTTCCCTACGCGTCACCCTTGTGCTTCTGGTGCACCTGCCTGTGTCATCCCTCTATGTTGCGTGCATACCCTTTGAGTATAATTCTCTGGCCATTGTCATTTGGTCGGTACCAGATTGTCTCTATATGGCTTCATAAAGCTTCCATTGAAGTACCCGAGAAGGTTCTCTCCGCGCAGCATAGCCAAGCGCACCGCACTGCCATCAGTGATCTCCTTCACCATATATGGTGCCAAACAATGCTTTATGAACTTCCCTGGATGGTGCACAAACTAACTATCATATATCAAGACCAAGTATTCCTCCTTGAACACCTTATGCCTGATGTGCCTGTCATGCCAGGTTTTTTCACGTGCCTTCTGCACTTGTTGGTGGAAGTTAGAAATGAACTGATATTCTTCTAAGGAACCAAGTTGCATCAACCGTTCCTCCATAATTTCAGGCTCCACCATACTAGTGAAATCTACGATGTGTGGGCTTGGGACAACATACTCCATTGGCATGATGGCTTCCTGCCCATAGAGCATCCTGAAAGGTATTTTTCCCGTCAATTTTTTGCATGTTGTCCTATAAGCCCATAACACATAAGGGATGTGCACATCCCAATCATCTCAGTTGGCGTTATAGATAATTGTGAGTGGGTTCTCCAAAATCTTGTTGAAAGCTTCTACTGTGCCATTTTCTTGTGGGTGATAACGGGTACTCTTCTTGTGATGGATCTGGAATTCCTTTGTCAAAGCTTCAATTGTTTCATTAACAAAGTGCATACCTCTATCACTCATAAAAATATTTGGGCATCCAAACCTGGTCAAAATGTACTCAAAGATGAAGTGCATAGCAGTATCTGCAGTATAATCCTTAACTTCCTTCACCTCTGCCCATCAGGCTACATAATTAGTTGCGGTAATGATACAACACACTCCAGTCTTATTTCCAGGAGGTTTGATTGGTCCAACAAAATCTGTATCCCATTTATCAAATTACTGCAAGGCCATCTGTGGTTGGAGGGGAATTTCATCTCTATGCGAAGGCTTCCCTGTTCTATGACATGCATCACAGGCCCGACTGTACGCCTGTGCATCACTGTGTAGTGTGGGCCACCATAACCCAACATGAAACACCTTCTGCGAAGTGGCTTTCCTAGCATAGTGGCCTCCTACCACTCCTCCATGAGCCTCAGCCAAGATATCCTGTCTTTAATGTTCCAACACATATCTCCTTAATACTTCATCCACTCCTAATTTATACAACTGACCTACAATTAGGGTAAAATCAATTTCGCATGCAAGCAACTCCTTATTTTGTTGGATTGAATATTACGCAGGCGTTGTTCCCATATTCAGGAGATGAATAATATCAGTAAAGTGCTCATCCACCACCTTGATAGAGAAGAGCATTGCATCAGATAACCCCTCCTCCAGACTGATTGGCTCTTCCCCATTTTTAATTCGTGATAGATTATTTGGTCTAACATTTAGTCTTCCTAGCTTCACAATAATTTCAAAGTCATGCTCCTGAAAAAGTAACAACCATCGGCAGATCTTACCCCCCAACACAGGCTTATTGACCAGGCATTTCAAAGAAGAATGATCAATGGACATTTTGAAATTCCCTCCTAGCAGATAGTGTCTATATTTTTGTAGCGCGTATACCATGGCCAATCCTTCTCTTTCTGTAGTTGAGTAGTTGCGCTCTACACTCGAGACCTTCCTACTGGCAAAAGTGACTGGATGATCAATGTATCCTTCTCCTCGCTGCACTAAGACAGCCCCAAGTGTTATAACAGATGCATCTATATGCACATGAAAAACCTTAGACCAGTCTGGAAATATCAAAATAGTTGCAGTGATCATTTTCTCTTTAGCAGCTCAAAGCTCTTCTGACATTCGTCATCCCAGAAAAATGCTACATCGTTCTTTAGCAACTTCTCCATTGACACAGTGATCAGAACATATCCTTTGATAAAATTCCTATAATAACCAGTATGTCCTAATATGGAGCGCAACTAATTCTCATTAGTAGGAACTTCTAAGTTCATGATAACTGCGATATTGGTTGGGTCTACCATCAATCCTTGCTGACATACTATATGTCCCAACAAAATTCCAAAAGGCACGCAGAATATACACTTCTTCAGGTTGAGAGAAATCTGGTGCTTCCTACAGGTGTCAAGCATCATGCGCAGGTTCGACACATGTTTCTTTACCAATCAAAACACTGTCCAGTCATCAAAATATACCTCCAAGAATTTATGCATGAATTCCTTGAACACATCCACTACCACACGCGAGAAGATTGCAGGTGCATTTTTCAATCTAAATGGCATGATAGTATATTGGAAAGAACCCCTTTCAGTAGCGAAGGTGGTCTTTTTGCGGTCTTCCACAGAAATTCTGATCTAATGATACCCTGAAAAGGCATCAGTAAATGAATAATCCTCTTGTCCTCCTACATTATCCAGGATTTCATCAGAAAACATAGGGAAGGGGTCATGCACACATGCATCATTTAAATTGCGTAGATCTACACAAATCCTTATTTCTCCTTTAGTATTTTTCTCCTAAATCACCATTGGGCTTACCCAATCTAACTGTTTGACCAGTTTGATGATGCCTGTAGCCACCATGTTTTCTAACTCCTCCTTTACTTTCTGCTTATATTTGGGATTCAATCGATATGGGTGCTGCATGAAAGGGCACGCATCTGGTTTCAGTGTGATCTTCATAACACCCAAGTCCCCTACAATTCCCTTGAGCTCTGAGAACTTTGTAGGAAACAGATCCTGATACTCTGTCAGTAGCTCTGTATCATTATCGTAATGATCCCCAATCTTGGCCAACTTGGGCTGCTCTTCCATCCCAATGTCGACTTCCTTCAATTTTAGAGGTTTAGTAACATCCACCATTCCTAATGCGAACCCTACAACTACACGCTCTCCTTCAGATTTTGGGATGTTGACATTCCTTGGGTCATCTTCATTAACATCTACTGACAAATTTATGCAGCTAACGATGTCTTGCATCTGTGCATCCCAGGCCAGCACAACACATTTCTTTCAGGGCTGGGATTCGTCAAAGATCAGGGCATCTATGTCCTGCAGGGCTTCATACAATTTCTCTGAGCCCCCAACCGAGCCAAAGGTTGCTAGGAAATCCTCAGTCATTGTAAACCAATTTCAGGTACCTCGGCATATCTCAACTTCTAGATACCGAGCGGTGGGTACCGGCTCCAACGAGTGGACAAACCTATGAACCCACTCATTCCATGTATTTTCATCCCATACCTCCATCCACATGGCCAGGTGCTTGCGCGAATCTCCCCGACCATAGAAGAGCTCAGTTGGCGGGGTGGATGGAGGTTCAAAGTGTAGAATCATCATTTTTATACATTCCTCCCAATCCTGGAAGGTTCCCTTGTGCGTCTCCCACCAACACGCTAGATTTGCGCGCATAACCGAATAAAGCGCCCAAAACCTTTATTCCTATGGGAAAACTTTTTCCAATGCTTCCAAAAATTCTTTGACACTACAAGAACCACCAAAGTAGGGTAGTTATCTTACCTCATAGGAGATGCACCAGAAGTTCTTTTTGATCTTGAGGCAGCGCAGCGGAATGCAGAGACATCGTGCAACTGGTTTTGCCAGTTCTCCATGTCTCCATCTAAATCAGAGAAATGCGGGCTATCCTTCTCACAGTTCAACATGTCATCAGCTGCAAGTTTGATCCAGTCTTCGTCTCGTGCATTCAGCTTGTAGATATGGTCAACATCATCACCCTCACGCACTAGTTTTGTGTATCATTCTCCTTTTGCTAGATCTAGTGGGACTATCACCCGTGTACCATTATTCTCAAAAATCATACTTCTAAGCTTCAAGTTGATGATGCCTCCCATATCAATGGCCCAATCTAATCCTAACAACGCATGGTAGGGGTCACCATTATCCATAATTTGTGTTACTTTGAAATCTACACATACATTCACTCCGGAAATGTCTACCACAACTTGTGGAAGCCTTCCAAGTGGAATTATCTTTTGCTGATTAGCCATGTGTAGCTAAATGGTGGACCATTCCAACTTTGGTTCTCCCATATTCTGTCAGGTCTGATTAGGTAAGACATTTTCATCAGACCCCAGATCCAAGATGACTTGATCCATTTCATACTCTCTAATCTGCACAATAATGCGCATCTCCCTACCATTTCTCTTCTTCTACTTATAAACCTTGTTTACAACCTTGGTTTTTGTTCGAGGCACGTTCTTCTTTGCACAACTGTTTATCAGGGATTGGATATTATCTACTACCTTATAATTGCACAGTAACTTAATGCAGGCTTGTAGGAATGGTTTAAATTCATCATAGCTTTTGGTTTCATGGGATTCCTTGATGTGGATGCTCCTGCATCAGAAAAATCCTTCATGGCCTCAATGAAAATCTATTTTTCTTTCTACAGATCGAGTCCTTCCTTCTTTTCAGATGCTTTTCTGATCACTGAATTTGTGGCAGCCTTTTCCTCATTTCCTCTGGTGGAAACACTGCTGCGTGTAATTACATTTACACTTGGGCCATCATCACGCGGTTCAGCTTTAACCATCTGTATATTCTATGTTAGTGTCTGCTGATTTTCCTACATTTTAGCTATTAACACAGGACAATCTTCAATTACATGATCAAAATGATTACAGTACCTGTAGGATTGTCGCACATGGTTCGAGCAGTCACATGCATAGTGTCAAGCATGCCCACAATTGTAACAAATTAGGTGCCCTCTCCCTTGACCTGCGCCTCCCCCTCTCCCCCTTCCTCATCCTCTTGTTGGGGATCCTCCTTGTCCAAAGGGAGATGCTAGTCACGAAGGGTCATCCTGCACTCTGTAAAGGTTCGCATTGTCTATCATCAGGTCAAACATTCTATAGCGGTGCTCATCGTGACCAACTAAAGAGCAGAATCTGCACCATTGTTGCTTCAATTCTAGTACATAGTCTCCTAACCGGGGGCAGTGGTCTGTATCATGTCGCCCAACCACCCTACAATCAACGCACCACAATTTGGGGGTACTAGGCCCAGCAACATCTCTAGGGCACAGTGGATTCGGTCCCCATATTGCATATAATCTAACAATAGAGGGCATTGATATTTGGTGTGGCTAGCTCCCTTGTAACGTATGCACCATACATCTGCGCCAACTTCTTTACCCCAATCTCTATGTAAATTCTAAATTTCTAAGTGCATAGCTTCTAATTCGCTCTGAATCTATAGCACTCCAAATTGAGCATCATCCCTAGGTGTAGCTTCTAATTTCATAGCAATTTCCAGAGCTTCTTCCTGAGAATCAATCTTCTACTGACTCATATGCCCACGCAGATGTGGCAATAGCATGGCAATGAACCATTCCTTATCCTACTTATCATCATAAGTAAATTTTATGTCATTGATGGTTTGCTTCAGTTGTTGGTCAGCTTCCCAAACTAATTTCGTCGGGCCTTTCTTAATATCTTTTAGTTCTATTATGCATTGAGAATAGGATTTTGGCTTTCAGAACTATTGCTTCAGGGCATCCTTGATCTGCTGAACAATGGGATCTATATTTTGAGTTGAGTATCCTATGAACCAATATAAAGCACGACCTTCAAAGGCCATAGCCAACTCCACTCTCTTGACAACATTAGTATTAACATTCTTCGCGGTCCACACCGCATTCGCCACAAACCAAAATCAGTCCATATCCTCATCCCCCGCACACTTAAAGGTGGGTAGCTTCATATGCACGACCATATCTTCTGCAGGTGGGGCGGTGGTGGGGTAGGAGGATTATTACCCCTTCATGAATTTGATGGTGGCAGAGGAGGAGGGCTATTTTCAGTGTGTGTAGCCTTGCTTTCATTTATGTCAAGGGAGTTTCTCAAAGGACTTTATATAGATCTATCCCCTCTCTGATTGACCCGATAATATTTACAGCTGCACATAGTGCTTTCACTCTGAAAAGGAGTCATTCACTCGGTGTGGCTACATAAAATGCCCTTTTTGCACAATAGCATCTTAACCAGTAGAGGAAAAGTCTATAAGAACTTACCTCTCAATCCCTTTAAAAATATTATTTCAGCTCAAAGTATGACACAAACTGATCGACTGTAAACTCTATTACAAACTTTCCTATAATGTTTTCAACCCAGTGATCTACAGTTCGGGTAATGGAATTATCAGTCTTCTCTAATTATTGGATCAATTCAGGGGTCCACTGTGTGACCTGATCGTCCTTCCAACAGGTTTGGAATTTTGCTAACCTTGCCAACCACTCATGTAGTTTGTGTGCAAAGGTTACAAAGAATATCTCATGTACCTCAGTGAAAATATACTTATTCTTCCACTCTTCAACAGACAACTTCTTACCTATGTTTTATTTTAGGGAAAATTTATGAATCTGTTTTTCAAACCAGTCCTCAAGTTCAGGCTTTAATGGCTACCAAAGACCTTTCGAAATCACCCAAACTCTCTCAAAATGGTCCTAGAAACAGAACCATTTGTTGGCTTGAGGGGTCCTGACCTAGGTTTGAAGTTGAGGTTAAGCAACAAAACCCTCTTACTACTGGTCCTTTCGGTAGTGACCTACTTGCGCAAGTCAAAGTCTCACCCGAATCAGTATTGGTGGGTTTTGGAACTAGGTTTCCACATCCTAAGAGAGGTTTGAATGATGTGGGTGCCTTGAGACCCAAAATAACCATAAATAGACCTTCGCAACAGAAGTCCTAACCAAGAAACCCTTACAGACAGATTTAGATCAATTATGAAGAATGCCTTGCGCAAGTTAACACAGCATCTATAATAAAATTAATAACCCTTAGAAAAATATATTAGAACCTTATATCATCAGATCCATCCAATATTCATTCATATAAACCCAAAAAAAAATTGTGCAAGAGATCCAATTGCAGACAATATAGGAATCAGAAATGACATGCAGAAACATCCATAACATAAAAAGTATATGCATTTTAGACTTCATATATCCGTAATAATAGCTATTTATTAATATTAGTTTAGATCCTTCGTACAAAACCCTTCAACAACCCACACACACAAGCAGCGGGGTCCGCACATAGCAGGACTAAGGTCTTTGCGCACGCATCCAACAGGAGCCTTCTACCCAGACCAATCTGCACAAATATCACAAAGTAGCCAAATCTATCATCAACATTCAGATTTATCCAAAAACTGCCTTATTAGACTCGATCTAGACTTCTATTTATAGTTTTAGCCTGCGCTACCCTAGGGTCCGCAAAACAGTCTTTGGACTTAGGGGACCCCGCTCCAAAAATCTATTATATCAGTCATTATTAGTCCCAATCATCAAGGATAGTGACACGTCATGTCTTCATCACATGATGATGTGGAAGTTATGGTGTAATGATGTAATTAGAGTAAATACAAATAAGTGGAAGTCCAAGAGCTATTTATGGACAAAAGAGTCATGGAAGTCCAAAAGACATAATACTAAGAGTCATACATAATTCCAAATTTAATTTGGAAGTCCAAAGGTCATTATTGTAGAAAATAGCTGAATAAATCACTTATTCACTGAAGATTAACCTGGTCATATATCAATTTCGAATTGCATACATAACACATAACCTTCTTCTACAATTAATTGTCACATGCGGAAATAACAGAAGCAATCTCACATCAATTCAATCACACATTAACTCAGTATGTATGGGGAAAACCTATAGCTGAAAACCCCGCAGCTATTGTGTATATTATAATGGAGAAATCAAGTAACCAAACAAGTACAATACTCCTCACAAGTACTCAGTACTCTCTCATGAAGTTACTCACAATCTAGCTTGGTTTTGAACAAGTCTCGGGTTCAAAACACACCACTAACTACCTTGCCTCTATCGAATCCCCTTGCCTTGATTGCGTAATTGTCATGGAAAATTCCTCCAAGTGTAATGAAAATCTCATGCAAAACCAATCTACCAACTGATAGCTTTACTCACCCTTTCATCTACCTCTTCCACTGGTCTCCACTGAACTGATCATGCACTGTAGTGAACTGAAGTGTTCTTGACTTGACTAATGAGTTAATATTTAGTAAATTAAATATTATTTAATTTACTCCACTCATATCTAGTTGATTAGTTAGTTAACTAATCCCAACTAGTTCAACTAAAACAAACAGAACACAACTCCACTATCTGTCCCGTTAACTCCTCCAAAACTCCTGCCACTGAAGTCTAACCGAAGCCAACCATGCAAGATGCCATCAAACCCTAGGAACCACGTGATTCCTTGTGTCAGTTGCATGAGCCACCTCCATGACTCAAACTGAAGTGCGCCAAGAGAGTAAACCGTTGTTTATAGTCAAAATATTATTAAGGGTAAATAATATTTGACTTCCATATTTTTAGGAGATCAGTCTAAAAATAGCCTGGGTCCTAAAAATTAGGGTCTCATCTATTTTTACCGACATGTCGCATACTCCAAGAATCTCCAAGTAGAATTCCCAAATTATGCTCCGTATGTCTAAAAATAGACATAGTCTAAAAATAGACTTTGCGCGAGAATTTGCCTGCGGGCCCACTTAGTGAAGGCGACTTCATTTCACTAAGCTCCATCATCTTGCTGCATTCTCAACACTCCCTCTCAGCAAGATATGGATTATCTGCAACCCCTATCCCGCCTCTGTGGAATTCGAACTTGCTCCTGGTGAGCGCCTTCGTCAGGATGTCGGCATCCTGATCCTCCGTGGGAACATATGAAAGCATCATGATTCTCCGCTGAACACAATCTCTGATGTGATGATACCGATGCCTGAAGCACTGCCGCCTCAACTCATCCT